>WNWK01005620.1:57500-117495 GCA_009830355.1 Cherax destructor
CCAGAGGCGTGCTTACATTACAGCTACAAAGCTGCAACATTAACACCCCTCCTTCAGAGTGCCGGCACTGTACTTCCCATCTCCAGGAATCAAGTCCAGCCTGCCGGTTTCCCTGAAACCCTTCATAAATCTTACCTTGCCTACACTCCAACAGCACGTCAAGTCCTAAAAACCATTTGTCTCCATTTGCTCCTATCTAACACGCTCACGCACGCTTGCTGGAAGTCCAAGCCCCTCGCACACAAAACCTCCTTTACCCCCTACCTCCAACCTTTTCTAGGCCGACCCCTACCCCGTCTTCCCTCCACTACAGATTTATACACTCTCGAAGTCATTCTATTTTGTTCCACCCTCTCTATATGTCCAAACCATCTCAATAACCCCTCCTCAGCTCTCTGGATAATAGTTTTGGTAATCCCACACCTCCTCCTAATCTCCAAACTACGGATTCTCTGCATTATATTCACACCACACATTGTCCTCAGACATGACATCTCCACTGCCTCCAGCCTTCTCCTTGTTGCATCATTCACAACCCCTGTCTCACACCCATACAAGAGTGTTGGTATAACTATACTCTCATAGATTCCCCTCTTTGCCTTCATGGATAAAGTTCTCTGTCTCCATAAGCTCCTCAAATGCACCACTCATTTTTTTCCCCTCGTTAATTCTATGATTCACCTCATCCTTCATATACCCATCTGCTAACACATCCACTCCCAAATATCTGAACACATTCACCTCCTCCATACTCTCTCCTTCCAATCTGATATCCAATCTTCCATTATCTAATTTTTTTATCCTCATCACCTTACTCTTTTACTATATTCACTTTTAATTTCCTTCTTTTACATACCCTACCAAACTCGTTCACCAACCTCTGCAACTTCTCTTCAGAATCCCCCAAAAGCAGTGTCATCAGCAAAGAGCAACTATGACAACTCCCACTTTGTGTTTGATTCTTTATCTTTTAACCCCACACCTCTTGCCAACACCCGAGGATTCACTTCTCTTACAACTCCATCTATAAATATATTGAACAACCATGGTGACATCACACATCCCTGTCTAAGGCCTACTTTTACTGTGAAAAAATCTCCCTCTCGCTTACATACTCTAACCTGAGCCTCACTAAAACTTTTCACCGCTTTCAATAACCTACCTCCTATTCCATATATTTGCAACATCTGCCACATTGCCCCCCTATCCACCCTATCATTTGGAAAAGATGAAGCAAAATAGGACGTCTTAAAAGGTGTATCAATCTGTAACGGACGGAAGGCAGGGTAGGGGTCACCCTAGGAAAGGTTGGAGGGAGAGAGTAAAGAAGATTTTGTACACGAGGAGTTTGGACATCCAGCAGGTGCGTGTGAACGTGTCAAATAGGAGTGAGTGGAGGCAGATGATTTTTGGGACTTGACAAGCTGTTGGAATGTGTGCAAGGTAACATCTTGTGAAGGAATTCACGGAACCCAGTTAACCAAACTGGATAGGAAGCACAGTGCCTGCACTATGAGCAAGTGGTGGGGATATCTGCAGTTTGGAGGGGCATCTGAACTGTAGTATCGGTGTGCCTCTGGCAAGACAGTGATGAAGTGAATGATGGTGACTGATTTTTTTTTCAGGTCACCCTATGTCGGTGGGAGACAGCCAGTGTTAAAAAAAAAAAATATGTACTCATTATTCTACATTCCTTTCCAAATGCAAATACTACTGTAGTATCAAACATTTAATCATTGTGTATGTTAAACATATTAGAACAAAAATGCATAGTATACAATAAGGTATTTATTTGATCTGAATAACAATGATAGCTTGCTCACTCGAAGTAACGTTTCCAGTAATTATCATCTTGCATTTCAAAAGTGACAGGTATAGATATGTAATTACAGTACAGAACTTGGTGTCACAGTAATGCAGATTGTAAATGCAGATAAGTCAGAAACCAATTGTATTATAACTGACAAGATGGGGTTAACAAATGGATGCTATTTACAACTGTAATTACCCATTCTACAGGTAGTCTGTGCACAGAGGGAACAGTTAGTCCTCAAGCTATTGGCCCCACCCCTTATCTTTAAAGTACTGATGTGAAAATACCATCATAACTACTTAACCCATTCACCGTTATTTTCAGTTCGTCCCACTTTTTGTACCACTGTTAGTGAATTTTTCCCAATACTATTGTGGTTCCTTGGATGTACAGTGGTACCCCGGTTTACGATGGTCCCCAAACTCACCCTTTTATGTAAGTTTATTTTTTTAAATGCTTTTGTAAGTGTAATTTTGGGGGTCTAAAAGGACTAGTCTATTTTACAACATTTCTTAAGGAGATAAATTCGTTTGGTAATGGCACTTGAACAGCATTCTGGAATGAAAAAATATCGTAAACCGGGGTACCACTGTACGTACAGTTCTCAACCATGCACTCTTTTTCTTTCATTCGTGGTAGAGCTTATCCATGTCTACTGTCTATGGCCTGACTCTTTTGGAATATTATTATTATATCCTCTCTTTTGTTACACCAATGACATACAGTCTAGCTCATATCAATCTCTTTCATACCTCATGTCCCCTCAACTCAGGCACAAGTTAGGATGCACCCATTTTAATGTTAAAGCTCCCTAAAAGTAGTGCAAACTCTTAATTGGGTCACATAATTACCTATTTTACTTATTTGAGGCTACAGGGAGCAGGAAAGTTATTTTTCATTTTTTTTTCAGGCAAATTCATTTCATTTTTGCTTATGATCAGTTGGTGTATGTGTGGTAAGCTTATGTTTCTCAGAATTATTCCCTATTTATTACAAGTTATACTCTGGGTTTGCTCTATACACCATGGGCTAGGAGTGCAATAATAATACTGTAACTAGTGAATTTTGCCCATTCCAAAGTACTAAGTTAAATAGAAGTCTGTTAAATCAAGGGTTTACTATAATGAACATCAAATTCTTACCTGGAAGTTGATTGGCAGTCCTTGAAGCACCTTCAGTATATCTAGTGCCTGTGTCTGATCCTACAACAAAAAAAATCTGTCAGTGTATTCTTAAAAACAATACAGTATTTCCAGCACTATACAATGCACGTGTAACAAGTCTCAAGAGAGGTTAAAGTACGTAAATACATTAATACAATTGACATATTTAATTAATTCTTGTCCTGACAATAAAAATTAACCAAAAATGTAACCAGGTTTAATGATTTGGGAAACTACCACCAGTATTAGAAATGAGGTGAAAATATTTTGAGAATAGGCTGAATACATAGATAAAGAAATACCTGGAATATACCTGGATAGGGTTTCGGGGATCAACGCCCCCACAGCCCGGTCTGTGACCAAGCCTTGTGGTGGATCAGAGCCTGATCAACCAGGCTGTTATTGTTGGCCGAACGCAAACCAATGTATGGTTTGGTCAGGTACCGACTTTAGGTGACTGTCCAGCACCTTCTTGAAGACAGCCAGGGGTCTATTTGTAATCCCCCTTATGTATGCTGGGAGTTAAACAGTCTTGGGGCCCTGACACTTATTGTGCTGTCTCTTAGCGTACTCATGGCACCCCTGCTTTTCATTGGGGAGACGTTGCATCTCCTACCCAGTCTTTTCGTGTACAAATTTGGGACTAGTCCCTCTAGGAATTTTCAAGTGAAAAAACTGACAAACTTGGTCTGCATCATTGATGGTATTCCCATACAGACAAATGTGTGATGCAACAGACTTGATCCGCTGCATTGATAATTCTACCAGACACCCTCAAGCAACGGACACACAAAAATTTGTCCAGCCATATTTCTCTTTCCACTTTATCCAATATCCATTGTACAATGGTCCATTTTATCAAGGTTTTACTGTATTTAGTTAAGTTTAAAACTGATTTACACCTCTCATGATCTCTTCTAGCTGTATAAAGGTACTGTATCTGATATTTGTCTGTGTTTGCTTCCCCTGTTACAATACTATACTGATTTTGGTTCCTAATCATTACAAAATTTGAAGAAAAACAGTCTGAACGGTTTCTTAGCCAATTTTTCTAGAAGGGCTTAGTTTTGTTTGTTTTATTGTCACCTTCACCATTCCTAATTTTTGCAGTTCATCCTGGTCTACAAGTTTCCTTGCACCCAGGCCCACAATAAACCTTACTATCATATTTTGGATACCTTGCAATATATTTGAGATTTTTTTTCTTAGACCAGGATACGTATATCATGATGTGACTGTGTAAGCTACATGTTACTTTACGAAGTCTTGCATTCCTTAGCTAGTATGCATTGTGCCTGCCTGTAAAGGATTTCACCAAGGTTACTCAGTGGTTTTTGCTACACAATTCAAGGAAACCAGTTATACCTTTGATATACCTTTGATGAGTTTCAAAAGTCTCGCTACCCTCGAAGCACGGCCATGGGCCAGGCTCGTCTGGTGCCTGTTGGTCAACCAGGCTGTTGCTGCTGGAGGCACACTGCTCCACATATCTATCACAGCCTGGTTGACCTGACACCTGGTGAAGATACTTGTCCAGTTTCCTCTTGAAGGCTTCTACACTTGTTCCAGCCATGTTTCTAGTATCTTCTGGTAAGATTGGCCAAAACTGAGTTCTAGCGGTGGAAAACAGAGTATACTCTGAAGGAGGGGTGGTGAAGTTGAAGTTAAGTGGGTCATTTGAATTGTGATGTCCGCATACTTCTGGCAAGAAAGTTATTGATTTTTTTTTTTTTTTTTTTTGGGGGGGGTCTACTTTGGGAAATTGATGCGGTGAAAAATAAATAATTACCTATAAGTTATACTTGTGGGGAGGACCTACAAAAACAAAAAAGACCCTACTGGTAGTAAGGCACATTATCTGACTTTCTTGTTAAACCTACATATAATTAATACTTGTATATTCGAAAACAAACACCAAACTCATATGGGTCATACAGTGGCAATGTACTAATATAAGTCTAACACATCTGAATGCCATAAGAACCACTGCACACTACAAATCTAAAAAAAAATAGATTTTCTTAAAACATATCAACCCTCCGGGAAAAACAAAAAGGCACAATACACAAATAACCCGCATATGTAGAGAGGAACTTACGACGATGTTTCAATCTGACTTGGACCACTTACAAAGTCACACTAGTGTTAGTGACTTTGTAAATGTTCCAAGTTGGACTGAAAGGTCGTCATAAGCTCCTCTCTCCTTGTGCTGGTTATTTGTGTATTAACCCTCTGGGATCACTAATCCAAAAGTCTTCTCCTAAAAATATAGACAAGGATACAAAAAAATAAACAAGATCAGTTTTCAGATACCTTAATGGAAATACGTATAAGGACTCCAATGGAAATAAGTCACTGACTTTTTTTTGGTTATCCTAGGAGTTTAAAGATTTTTATTTCTATGCAATGTTTACAATGTGTGATTACAATTTTGATTTGCTAAGTATACAAAGAAAGTCACTATCATGCGGAGGAATTTCAGGCAGACTTCACCTAATGCTTACAGACTACTTAATACTAGTGATTTTGAGAGGAATAAATTTTTATTATACATCATTTTTCTTAGTACAATAGAGGTACCTAGTTGTTTACAGTAATTAAATTTTCAGTTGAGATGAAGTATATAAAAATTAGTATAACAATTCCACACAATTTACAATAATGAAACTGAAACAATTTTAAGTTTGAAGTAATGATTAAATAGTTGACCAATCACAAATTATTTAGGAGTTTTTTTTTAGTAGCTGGTAGGTGTAGTGTTTGTCTGGTTAATTTTGGGTGATGAGGTGATTTCTAAGTAGGGCCTTAAATTGATTTGCAGGCAGGGGCCGTTTAGTGTTCTGGTAATGAATTCCAGATATTTGGGCCCTTTATGTGCATAGCATTTTTGCATAGGGAGATGGACATGAGGGATATCAAAGAGAGTTTTGTTCCTTGTGTTATGCCTGTGTGTTCTGAAGAAGTTGTTAAGGAGTTTGAGAGGCGGGTTAATACAGCTATAAGTTCAGGAAGAACAAGTGCTGTAAAGATACAAGAAAGTTGATCTTCCATGACAATGTTGGGTAGTAAATGATACAACCAATGAAAATTAAAAAAAAAATTGTAGATTATATACCAAAGAATTATTATTATTATAATCAAATAGAAGCGCTAAACCACAGGGGTTATACACCAAAGAAGAAACACCTGGTGTCAAGCTTGGCTATTTTAGCTATTAAGTAGTTTATTACAAATACACTAAGTGTTTTTTAACATTTTTATATTATCTGCAGTATTATGATAGTACATTGAATAATATGAAGAAGAAAAATTCATGGCAAACCTATATAAAATAGAGTATCTGACAATGAAACAAATATCACCAAGTGTCAAAAATAAGTGTGATCAAATTTTGGAAACTCTGATAAAGGTGAAGATCCCATTGCCACCTCGAATGAATGGTTATATTAAGAATACGTATCTGCCGTTTATTTATATACACTAGTAAGCATTTATGACTCGTTAAATAAAATAAACTATCAAGCTACCCTGAAAATAATAATGACATAAGTGTTTCTTCTTTGTTAGGTGTATTTGTGGCATGATGGGCGAGTGTTGTCGTGAAGTTGATGGTGTATGTTACTAGTCAGTGTGTTAGTAATGGTTAAAAGTGGTGGAGTGTGTGAGGGAGGTGTATACAAGGTGAATGAGCAGTGTGTTGGAGGCCACACATAGGTGAGAGAGGAGTGGAGGTAAGCGGGGACACTGGCTGCAGCAGCAGCAGCAGCAGCAGCAGCCACTAACACTCCACAAGTGAGCCCCCCACCAAACACTTATTTTCTTCACCCACTAACTTATCCTGTATCACTCACTCCATCACTCGACGTCATCTTATCCAGCTTCTTCTTAATCTTGAGCACTTCTTCCTCGCAGCCCATGACTGACCAGGGGTGAGGCTGAGGATGTAGAATTTCAGTCAGGAAAAGGCAGGTTTAGCAGCGTAATGCTTCTGGAAGCAGACGCCGGCGAGGACTGTCGTGGCTGGCGGCGCCTCCACCACCACCCCCACACTATATATATTAACATAACCTAACACATAAATACTTAAAACCATCCTGAGTAATGGGTCTTAGACATAATCATAGTTATCTCTTGCTGTGACCTTGTACAATGTCACAGATCAGGGTAGTCGCACAGTGCGGTTGTACTCTATCTAATTTTGATAAAAAATTATGAGAGTGGGATTGGCAAATATTACAATACATATGAGACAGAGACACATTCACTTTACTTATTTATTTTTATAACACGGCATATCATATCTGTGAAAATTCAATTAGCCTCTTCAATCCTCACAAAAAACAGAATGCTTTTAAATAACCTGTCTTCTAATCTAAACTTGGATTTTTTTTTTCAAACATCAATATTAGTCAACAATATTTGTTGCCTCATGATTCCTATTTTCGCTTAAAAATCTCATGCGAATAACAATTCATATTTCAATGATATATATATATATATATATATATATATATATATATATATATATATATATATATATATATATATATATATATATTATATATATATATATATATATATATATATATAGTATATATAATTAATTTAGATAATCATACAAATTCAACTGTATAGAAGTGAAATATTCAAACAATTTCAGGGAAAACATTCAAATATTTTTTAAGCTTCTCCGAGGCTATGGGTCCCTACAATTTGCACTAAATGTGGATTCCCCTTTATATATTAATAATAATAATAATAATAATAATAATAATAATAATAATAATAATAATATTTTTTCATTGCAAGTTTACATCGAGATTTTGTAATTACAATTATGAATTTCAGTGCAAATAGAACCATTATCATGCCATGGCATTATGGGCAGACTAAATCTAATTACTCAGAGTGAGACACGTGCAGCATTTCAATATTTACCAGTATCGTTATTTCTGAAATGTTTCGCCTGCGTGGGAGGCTTCTTGGTATTGTTTATTGTTGACGACTATGGAGGTGAACTTTCCTCCCAGCTGGTTATGAGGCTCACCTCCCAGCTGGTTATGAGGCTCGCCTCCCAGCTGGTTATGAGGCTCACCTCCCAGCTGGTTATGAGGCTCACCACACTACTACAAGGCTGATGGATTGCTTCCTCACATCTTTTAATCACTGCTTCTATTGTGTAGGCGAAACGTTTCGGAAATAAAGATACCTAATTGTTGCACACGTCTCGCTCATCTCCAGTATAAACAATGTTAAAAGTAATGGTAATTATTTATAAAGTGACATGTTTTATGGATTCCTTTCTAGGCAACCTTCCTGTGGTGAGGAAGGGGACAGGTTGTCTGTATTAGCTTTTCCTCCAAGGAATTAGAGCTACACTCTCTTCCTTATATTAAACCTTGTTACCTCCTATCCCCCACCCAAGCCCTGTATAACCCCTACGTGAATATAAGTGATGCCACATTGCGCGGTTGGATGGGTCTCTATCATAATTTTTATATGTTAAGAGTATAATGGCTGTGCTATGTATGTTGAAGTTTTAGAATAGTTATAAAAAACAAACATATTACTAGAGAATGGCAGCAATTACTTTCCAGCATCTCTACTTCCATATTTTGATTTTCTACATATTTATACATCATAAGTTCACTTTATATTCGTGAGTTATTACTTGTGAGTTTTAGAGGATTTTTTTGCGCATTATTTATACCATTATATACATGTTATTGTGCAAGTAACTCACACAAGCGTCATATAGCAGGTTTAAAGTCTTCAATATTGGTCTTTTTCCAGGGATATGACATAATGATAATGTTTTATTTCTCTGAGCTTACAAATAATGCAGATATATGGGTAGGTGCATGAATAAAAGAGTAGGTACGATACTTAACATGCATATTTTTGATTAATTTGAGACACAGTATTGTCCTGGTACTTTATTTACATCCACCAACTGAATACTTCAGCGTGATTTTTTTTTCTTATACCATGACATTTTTATCTAGTATCTGACAAGCAATGCAGGAATTTATGGGTATTATTATATGATTTGTGGTCGCCACGTTGAGAGCGCCACGACCTTTTTTTTATATAAATAAATCACATATAAAATAATTTCCACAAGTTACACTTTATATGTAACAAGTGGATATTTAAAGCACAAATATTAATGATTTATGCAGCTCATACCCATCCTGTAAATTGTAAGTTGTTAATACAGACATGAATTTAGGCATAAAAGCATTATAGTGTAGTTATGAGGTTTTTTAATTATTTATAACATTATAGCCAGGTATGGTTGGATTTAGATAAGCTTAAATGGATCCCAATGGAATTCAAGGACCCCAATGGAAGTAAGTCACTTTGTTTTGGGTTATTTCAAAACCACTGTAAAATTAAAAAAAAATGTGTAAACCGAAATAAAATCTTTCATATAATGCATTATATGTGTGTGTGCCCATAATAAATCATGTGTGGTGTATAAAAACTTTATAATTGGAAGTCAAATCATCAAGGACTTCAATGGAAATAAAACATTGCTTGAATTTATTGGCTTATCCTAAGTTAAATTACACATAATTTATTATATAAATCAGTTGTTAAGTTTCAAATTATGTATGAAGACTAAATATAAACTTATTTACCTTGTGACTGGATATTTTTTATGGGTGGTGAGGGGAGGAGGGTACAAGGGTGTAATGGGAGGGGGTGATGCGGTATAGGGAAGAGGGTAAAGGGGATTAGGGGAGGGGAGGGGAATAATGGGTGGGGGATCCTGGGGGGGGGGATGCAGTGAGAAGCAACAACAAGAGGAGGTTGGCGGGTGCATGGGAGGGAGGACAGCAGTGGTTGCAGCTGAACACACACACACACACACTCTCACCTCCCAGCGTCATGGCGGCAGCTAACAGCACACAGGAGGACGGTGAGGAGGCGGGGATCTCCATGGTGGAGGTGCTGAAGGAGGAACAGGAGAGGGAGATGGACGCCGCTGCTGTGCTGGGTCCTGGTGATGACACCACCTGCACATATGACCAGGTAACACACCCATCATCTACGTTACTGAATAGCCTCATTACTCAAGTATTTTTGAATGATAGACGGTTATTGGGCCCTTATATGATAGACGGTGATTTGAATGTAATATATAGACATTGGGACGTGATAGGCTTTTAATAATAAGATATTACAAGGACCCCAGTGGAAATAAGTCATTTTGTCTACTTTTTTTGCGGTTATTCTAGATAATTTAAACATATGTTACAAGGTATGATAATTATACATGTGTATCCGTACCTAAATAAACTTCCTAATGATCATTTGTGTTTTTACCTTTGATTCCCTTCCCATTTTGAATGAGACTTTAATCAATTGTAAAAATATGTAACGAACTTTCAAATAGGACAAATAATTTATAGCTAACTTTTGAGCTTAAATTGCATCAATTTTCTAAGTGACAGTTAATGCATGAAATTATTACTTAACAGTTTTTGAACATAAATGTAGAATTTTTTGTGTATTTTTTTCTTTTAATGTCCTGGTTTCCTGATAAACTTTATTTAACCTAACTGCATAATATTATTGATGGCTTACAATCCCAACAAGTTGATAGAACGGATGCATTTGCAACACTTGGGTCTTTGTTCTTCAAATATTTTGCCTAAACAGCAGACTTTTTTAGTCAGATGCAGGTGACACTGCTTCCAGAGTTATGTAGGCAATAAAGATACCCAAGAGTTGCAGATATCACTACATAGGTCTACTGGCCCATGCTAGGCAGGTCTTTTTTAAATCCTTTCTTTCTAGCTTAGGTAATTATCTAACTTGTTTTTTTAAAGCTACCCAAAGTTTTACCTTCAAAAATTCTACTTTGCAAATTGTTCCACTATTGCTAAACCTATGTCCTTTCTCAATTTAAGTTGATCTAATATGAACCCATTATTTTAAGCTTTTTCTTGATTAAATTACCTCTGTACCCTTTCAACACCTTTATTCATGTCTGTCTTCAACTTGTATACTTCTGTCATATCTAATCATTCTATATTAATCTGATTTAATAATTTTATTATGAAGACAAAACTGTAAATGATCCAAAATTATAAAACTATTATGTTTCAAAAATGTTATGTTCAAACTATGTTCAAATTTCATAGCTTAAATACTCAACTATACTTATACACGTATTGTAAACTGTTTACTATAATTCTTACCATTTAGTTTTAAGTTAATTTTAAGTCTGCCCACAATGCTCTGCATATTAGGGGCTTTTGGCATGTACACCTCATGTAATCTCGTAACCCATTGTAATTCTTTGTATGTCCAAATAAACTATTATTATTATTATTATTATTATTATTATATCTTTCACAGGAAAGGTTGGGTTGACAACTTAGTCAGGGAGTTAGTGCACAGTGCACAGTTTAGTGTAGACACCAAAGCATGACTGATCAAAAACTTTATTGTAGGTCTAGATATAAGTACAGTAGTAAGTAAGCCTTAATTAGTGGCTTTCTTCTGAGCCATAAATTGAATCACATTATATCTGTAGATAATACCAAATTTAACGTGTGTGTGTGTGTGTGTGTGTGTGTGTGTGTACTCGCCTATTTGTACTCCCCTATTTGTGGTTGCAGGGGTCGAGTCATAGCTCCTGGCCCCCACCTCTTCACTGATTGCTCTGTGTGTGTGTGTTTTCAACAATTCGGCTGCTTCCCACCGAGGCAGGGTGACCCAAAAAGAAAGAAAAAACTTTCATCATTCAACACTTTCACCGCAGAGGCGCTCAGATACGACAGTTTAGAAGTAAACTCGAACCCGGGACCCCAGTGATAAGAGAGGCTTCTCTAACCACTGGGCTACGGTGTGTGTGCATTTATATATATCTTTCTTCGTTCAACAAATCGGCCGTTTCCCACCAAGGCGAGGTGGCCCAAAGAGAAAAACAAGTTTCTCTTTTTAACTTAGTAATGTATACAGGAGAAGGGGTTTTTGCTCCTGGCATTTTAATCGACTCTTACGACACGCATGGCTTACGGAGGAAGAATTCTGTTCCACTTCCCCATGGAGATAAAAGGAAATAAGAACAAGAACTAGTAAGAAAATAGAAGAAAACCCAGAGGGATGTGTGTATATATATGCTTGTACATGAATGTGTAGTGTGACCTAAGTGTAAGTAGAAGTAACAAGACGTACCTGAAATCTTGCATGTTTATGAGACAGAAAAAAAGACACCAGCAATCCTACCATCAAGTAAAACAATTACAGGCTTTCGTTTTACACTCACTTGGCAGGACGGTAGTACCTCCCTGGGCGGTTGCTGTCTTACCAACCTACTACCTAGGATATATATATACCCCAGAGATTCAAACTTAATCAGTTCCAGGAGCTAGGCCTTAACTCGAACTGGCCTAAAGTCGAACCATTATTTCCCATAAGAAATAATGTAAATACAATTAATCCGTTCCAAACACCCAAAAATATTCACAAAAAATTAATTTTGTAAAGATTAACTATAGTTTTACATACACAAAACACATAATAACAACACTTAATAATATATAATAATAAATAATAATAAATAACCTAATAACAAGTAACATTTACTTACCTTTATTGAAGAGACTTGCTGGCATCTGGAAGATAGGGAGGACAGGGGGAGGGCTTAGTGTTTGGAAGGGGAAACCCCCTCCAAAAGGACTTCAGGTAACAAGTCCCTCTCTGTGGTTACTTCCCTTCTTTGTCTTTTAATCCCACTAGGGCCATTTAGAGTCACTAGACCCCTGTCGCACAAAATAACTGTCAAGAGTCCTCTGTTTCTGGTGCCTCTTTAACATTTTCTTGAAGTGGGACAAGGTTTTGTCACTGAACATGTTCCAGATATGGCTTGTTTCAGCTTGCTCAGGGTGGTGTTTTTCAACAAATGTCTGCACCTTAGTACACATAGAACAAATTTCCTTAATCTCTGAAGAAGTTACCTCACCCTGTCCATCTTCCACCTCCATCTTCTTTGGACCCATGGTGACTTATATTTCAGTGACAAGCACTAAACACAATAAAATTATTGTGAAATGTTTGAATGAGCGTGCTGGGTAATGTTCACTCAATGGTAAACAACGCTAGACTGGGCTCACGACTCCTGCGCGGGGAGGCGGACAGGTCTGGTACGCGGGCCGATAGTCAGGGAAACGGCCGATTGTCGGGGGAAAATTTGGCCGAAAAAGAACGATCGAAACTCGAACCGGCCGATACTCGGACCGACCGTAAGTCTGCGGTCCACTGTATGTGTGTGTGTATATATATATATATATATATATTTCGGAATGTGGAAATTAGGAGAAGGTGTGGAGTTACTAAAAGTATTTGTCAGAGGGCTGAAGAGGGGTTGTTGAGGTGGTTTGGTCATTTAGAGAGAATGGATCAAAGTAGAATGACTTGGAGAGCATATAAATCTGTAGGGGAAGGAAGGCGGGGTAGAGGTCGTCCTAGAAAAGGTTGGAGGGAAGGGGTAAAGGAGGTTTTGTGGGCGAGGGGCTTGGACTTCCAGCAAGCATGTGTGAGCGTGTTAGATAGGAGTGAATGGAGACGAATGGTTTTTGGGACATGACAATCTGTTGGAGTGTGAGCAGGGTAATATTTTGTGAAGGGATTCAGGGAAACCAGTTAATTGATTTAGTTGGACTTGAGTCCTGGAAATGGGAAGTACAATGCCTGCACTTTAAAGGAGGGGTCTGAGATAGTGAAAAGATGGGGTGGTAGGGGAAGTGGAATATTCAAACGGCTTTAGGAAGAAATCCAAATATTCTTCCTTAAAGCCTTTTTATCCACTTGTCCAAGGATATATATATATATATATATATATATATATATATATATATATATATATATATATCCCTGGAGATACATTGGTGATATAAAGATGGCATATACAGTACATGAGGTGTGAGAGAACTGTTCATTGAGCCCTAATTGCCTGAATAAGTTGTCAACCAAGTGACCTGCACATTGCAGTACAATATTGTATGTGAAAAAGTATATACGTTTTTAACCTGGTTACTAGCACTGGAAAACTGGCTTTACTGGATTTTGTGAGAGAACTTTTCATGAGTTACGCTTCCACAAGGGATCAAAATCGGCAGTTAAATGTTAACATAGGTTTACCATATTAATTTTTCAAATTTAAAATTAAAGTTTATTTTTTTTCTAGACGTACTACTACTTATCACATTTTACTATATTTCCAGGGATACGTCAAACGACAAGCATTGTATGCTTGCATGACTTGCTGTCCTGCAGATAATGGCAGGTTAGCTGCTGTGTGCTTAGCTTGCAGCTATCATTGTCATGAAGACCACGACCTTATTGAACTTTACACTAAAAGGTAAGGTTAGGCAAGCCAAGCCCATTACTGTTGCTTCACCGGTATTCCATTTTTTCATAATGATGCCTTTACAGCGGTGCTCCACCACCATTTTTGTATAATATTGAAGACAACTCTCTTTTTTCAATTAATGTTTCACTGTCTTATATAGTAATTATTTAAGACATAACATACCTATATGTTTTATTTTTATTTTATTAACACCGGCCGATTCCCACCAAGGCAGGGTGGCCCGAAAAAGGAAAACTTTCATCATTCACTCCATCACTGTCTTGCCAGAGGGGTTCTTTACACTACAGTTATAAAACTGCAACATTAACACCCCTCCTTCAGAGTGTAGACACTGTACTTCCCATCTCCAGGACTCAAGTCTGGCCTGCCGGTTTCCCTGAATTCCTTCATAAATGTTACTTTGCTCACATTCCAACAACACGTCAAGTATTAAAAACCATTTGTCTCCATTCACTCCTATCAAATACGCTCACGCATGCTTGCTGGAAATCCAAGCCCCTCGCACACAAAACCTCTTTTACCCCCTCCCTCCAACCTTTCCTAGGCCAACCCTTACCCTGCCTTCCCTCCACTACAGATTTATACACTCGAAGTCATTCTGTTTCGTTCCATTCTCTCTACATGTCCGAACCACCTCAACAACCCCTCCTCAGCCCTCTGGATAATAGTTTTGGTAATCCCGCACCTCCTCCTAATTTCCAAACTCCGAATTCTCTGCATTATATTCACACCACACATTGACCTCAGACATGACATCTCCACTGCCTCCAGCCTTCTCCTCATTGCAACATTCATCACCCATGCTTCACACCCATATAAGTGTGTTGGTATAACTATACTCTCATACATTCCCCTCTTTACTTCCATGGACAAAGTTCTTTGTCTCCACAGACTCCTAAGTGCACCACTCACCCTTTTCCCCTCATCAATTTTATGATTCACCTCATCCTTCATAGACCCATCTGCTGACTGTCCACTCCCAAATATCTGAATACATTCACCTCCTCCATACTCTCTCCCTCCAATCTGATATCCAATCTTTCGTCACCTAATCTTTTTGTTATCCTCATCACCGTACTCTTTCCTATATTCACTTTCAATTTTCTTCTTTTACATACCCTACCAAATTCATCCACCAACCTCTGCAACTTCTCTTTAGAATCTCCCAAAAGCACAGTGTCATCAGCAGAAAGCAACTGTGACAACTCCCACTTTGTATTTGATTCTTTATCTTTTAACCCCACACCTCTTGCCAAGACCTATATGTGTAATATAGTATATACGTATCTTCGTCTTGCAACAAACCTGCCATATCCCACCGAAGTAGGGTGGCCCAAAAAGAAAATTGAGTTTCTCCTTTTAAATTTATTAATATATATATATACAGGATAAGGGGTTACTAGCCCCTTGCTCCTGGCATTTTAGCTGCCTCTTACATGCATGGCTTACAGAGGAAGAATTCTGTTCCACTTTCCCATGGAGATAAGCAGAAATAAACAAGAACTAGTAAGAAAATAGAAGAAACCCCAGAGGGGTATGTACAGTGGAACCCCGGATTTCGTACTTAATCCGTTCCAGAAGGTCGGTCTAAATCCGAAATGTATGAAAACTGAAGTAATATTTCTCATAAGAAATATTGTAAATCCAATTAATCCGTTTCAGACACCCAAAAGTATTAACAAAAAATACATTTTATAGAGAATAACTATAGTTTTACATACAGAAAACAATGAGAAATAAATATAAAGGACTAATGAAATGGATAAATGAACATTTATAAATCACTTTTACTTTTATTGAAGAGTCTTGTTAGCGTATGGAAGACAGCGAGGAGGGGAGAGGGAGGAGAGTTTATTGTTTGGAAATAGGACAAAATACTTGAATATGACTCTAATATCAACTCTACGGCTTATTTATCTATCACAATTCATCTAATATGACATAAACAATATTAATAACATAGAAACATGATATATACTCTAGAATGAATAAAATAGTATGTCATTACGTATGTGATTAGTGGTGGCTGCAGCAGCTGCCATTCTCTCTCCTGCTGACTACATATCTTCCCATTATTATAAGAGAAAATGGAGTGTTTGTGAGGCTAACTGCACTGCATCACAGTTTCATAAGGAAAACATTGAAACAGTATACGTAATTTATATACAGTGGACCCTCGGTTAACGAAATTAATCCGTTCCAGGAGCTATTACTTAATCTGAAGCTTTCGTAATCTGAAACCTTATTTCCCATAAGAAATAATGTAAATACAATTAATTTGTTCCACAAAAAAATAATCACTCAAAAAAAAAAAACAATAACATTTACTTACCTTTATTGAAGAGTTGCAGGCATCTGGAAGGTAGAGTTGCTGACAGGGGCAGGGTGTTAATGGTTGGAAGGGGAATCCCCCTCCAAAAGGACTTCAGGTAACAAGTCCCTCTCTGGGGTTACTTCCCTTCTTGGTCTTTTAATGCCACTAGGACCAGCTTGAGAGTCACTAGACCCCTGCCTAGTGAAATAACAGTCCAGAGTCCTCTGTTTCTGGCGACTCTTTAACACTTTTCTGAAGTACAACATGGCTCTGTCACTGAAGTGGTTGCACAGAAGGCTCATTTCAGCTTGCTCAGGGTGGTATCTTTCAACAAATGTCTGCAACCTACTCCACATAGAACACATTTCCTTTATCTCTGAAGATGGCACCTCCTTATCTCTCTCTCTCTCCTCCTGTGAAGCAATAACCTCAGCTGTGGCCTGTTGCTGTTCCAGATAAAGCTCTTGCAGCTCTTCAGTTGTTAGCTCTACCCTGTGGTCCTCCACCAACTCTTCCACATCCTCACCACTCACCTCCAACCCCAGGCTGTTCCCCAATGCCATAATATCTTCCACAATATTTTCCACAACAGGCACAGGGTCGTCAGGGTCAGGGTCAGCCTCAAATCCGTCAAAATCCCTCTTTTCAACACAATCTGGCCACAGTGGTCTCCAAGCAGAGTTCAGAGTCCTGGAAGTCACTTCCTCCCAAGCCTTACCTATAAGGCCTATGCAATGCACGATATTGAGGTGTTCTTTCCAGAACTCTCTTAGGGTCAATTCAGAGTCATTGGTCATATTAAAGCACCTCTGAAACAGTGCTTTGGTGTACAGTTTCTTGAAGTTGGAAATGACCTGCTGGTCCATGGGCTGGATGAGAGGAGTGGTGTTAAGAGGCAAGAACTTCACTCTGATGAAATTTAAGTTGTCAGGCAACAACTCTTGCAAGTTGTGAGGAAGAGCAGGAGCATTGTCCAGTCCCAGGAGGCACTTGAGTGGCAATTTCTTTTCCAGGAGGTATTTCTTCACACTAGCGCCAAACACTCCAGTCAACCATTCCTTGAAAATCTCCGTAGTGACCCATGCCTTGGTGTTAGCTTTCCAATGCACACACAATTTATTCTTGTCAACACTGTGTTTCCTGAAGGGTCTGGGATTTTCTGCATGATGCACCAGTAAAGGCTTCACTTTAAAATCCCCACTAGCATTAGAACAAAACAAGAGAGTTAGCCTGTCTTTCATAGGCTTGTGTCCTGGCTGTGCCTTTTCCTCCTGAGTAATGTAGGTCCTGTTGGGCATTTTCTTCCAAAACAGGCCTGTTTCATCACAATTAAACACTTGTTGGGGGGGGAATTGTTCAGCCTCTACGAACCCCTTGAATTCGTGCACAAATTTTTCAGCTGCACGTTTGTCTGAGCTGGCTGCCTCACCATGCCTCACAACATTGTGTATGCCACTACATTTCTTAAACTTCTCAAACCAGCCTTTGCTGGCTTTAAAATCACTCGCCTCACCACTGGTTCCAGGCATTGTCTTCACAAGATCTGCATGCAACTTCCTTGCCTTTTCACAAATTATCGCCATAGAAATACTATCACCCGCTAACTGTTTTTCATTGATCCACACCAACAACAACAACTCAACCTCATCCAGTGTTTTCGATCTTTTTTTCATTAACAAATTAACCCGTTTTGCAACATTAGCTTCCTTGATCTCATTTCTCTGTGCCAGGATAGTGCCAATAGTAGATGGAGTTTTCTTGTACAACCTGGCACGATCACTCAGACGTACACCACTCCCATATTTTTCTATGATTTCCTTCTTCAGTTCAATGGTGTTCCTCACTTTCTTTACCACAGGTGTGCCACTAGGAAGCTTCTTTGGACCCATGGTGACTTATTTGACAGTGACAATCACTAAACCACCAAAAAAGACACCAAATATATTGTGAATCTTTGAAAGAGCGTGCTAGGTAATGTTCTCTCAATGGTAAACAACGCTTCACTGGCGTCCTGCGCTTGCGATGAGCAGGCGGACACGTCTAATACCTTTCGGTAACCGAGGGATTTTCAGCTAACCGATTACGAAAAAGCTTATGTTTTCTGAAGCTTACATTAACGGAACCTTTCGTTAACCGAGGGTCCACTGTATAAGAAATACAGTGGACCCCCGCCTAACGAGCAAAATTCATTCCAGAAACCTGCTCAAGTGCCATTACCGAACGAATTTACTTCCTTAAGAAATAATGTCACGTAGGTTAGTCTATTTCAGACCCCCAAAAATACACTTCCACAAGCACTTACAATATTATACTTACATAATTGTACGATTTCCGGGGTGCTCGTTAGGCGGGGGTCCACTGTATTGTATAAAAACATAATAGAGGATGTAAAGAAATAAAGTGGTTATTGTATGTATACATTCACCTCCTCCATACTCTCTCCCTCCAATCTGATATCCAATCTTTCGTCACCTAATCTTTTTGTTATCCTCATCACCTTACTCTTTCTTATACAGTGGACCCCCGAGTAACGAAAAAACTTCATTCCAGAAGCCTGCTTAAGTGCCATTACCGAACGAATTTACTCCCTTAAGGAATAATGTCACGTAGGTTAGTCTATTTCAGGCCCCCAAAAATACACTTCCACAAGCACTTACAATATTATACTTACATAATTGTACGATTTCCGGGGTGTTCGTTACTCGGGGGACCACTGTATTCACTTTCAATTTTCTTCTTTTACATACCCTACCAAATTCATCCACCAACAATAAGGGAACACTGTACCTATCAACATCCGAGGTCCCAGACTATTCATCATCTTGCCAGAAGATATCCGAAACACAGCTGGGACAAGTGTAGAAGCCTTCAAGAGGAAACTGGACAAGTATCTTCAATAGGTTCCAGATCAACCAGGCTGTGCTGGATATGTGGGGCAGCGGGCTTCCAGCAGCAACAGCCTGGTTGACCAGGCAAGCACCAGACGGGCCTGATCTAATCTAATTTACATTTGTCCTTATGGGAACAAATTCGTTCGGTAAGGGCACTCAAACAGCATTCTGGAAAGAATTTTCAACAAAAACCGAGGGTCCACTGTACAGTGAAAATTGCAGCTTTTACTTTAAAGGCGGGAGTTTTAGGCCCTTTTTTTTTTTTTTTTTTTTTTTTTTTTTTAAGAATGTGAATTATGGATTTTGAAAAAGGGGAATGCATCAAATATTGTATTTAACCTCTAAATTCACATTACCATAAGTATATTTTCTTTGCTACTGTCTTATAAACTGCTTAGGACTAATGGCTTTTACTTTTTTTCAGGAATTTTCGTTGCGATTGTGGCAACTCCAAGTTTCCTCAGAATGCCTGCAAACTTTTGAAGGTTTGTTCACTTATTGGTGTAATATACAGTCAGTTTTAAACAAATTGCAATGATTGTAGTTATGTACTACTGTATTAACTCTTGGGATTAATTAAGGTGGGAGTTTGTAAATTTGTCATTACTACATATTTTAATATTGTAATATAGGTTATACAGTGGACCCCCGAGTTTCGTAAACCCCGGAAATCGTACAAGTATGTAAGTATAAAATTGTGAGTGCTTGTGGAAGTGTATTTTTGGGGGTCTGAAATAGACTAACGTACGTGACATTTTTCCTTAAGGGAGTAAATTCGTTCGGTAATGGGGCTTGAGCAGACTTAAGGAGTGAAGTTTTTACGAAACTCGGGGGTCCACTGTATAAGAAAAATGTAAGGATGCACTTAAGAAATGCAGAATTAACTTGGGACGATAAAAATTTGTGAATTTGTCAATAAGTAAGCTTAGGCTAATATTTACAGCTAGGAATTTTGAGCATAAAGGTAAAACTGTTTGTATGGTAATTAGATCTAGTACATTGTAGTACAGGTTTTGTTTTGCCTAATGTTAATTCTCTAATATGCAGTGTTCTATGCCTAGCAATAATTCTTTACTTGCACATACTCTAAGTTGCTGTATGTGATCAGTGCATTTGGCAAAATGAGCTTGAAGAAATATAAGTCATAGTAGGTAGAAAAGACTTGCAGCTTCTTAGGACATTTATTGAAGTACATACAATCACTGAAACATAATATTCTTATGTGAGAGTAAGTGCATATAGCATGACTGAGCTTGGTTCAGCTGTCATGGGTATAGAATGAATCTACATAAAATAAAGGATACTTGCACTGAGTAAGAAGTTTATATAAATTACACATTTGGGGATTTTGAGTATGGTATATAAAGCAAAAATATTTTGAAAGATAATTATATTTAGGGATTGAAAACATTGGTAGTAGGTTGGTAGATGGCAGCTACACAGGGAGGTACTACTGTCTTGTCATATATCATAAGTAAAAGCTGTCAAATATTTAGCTTCTTTTTTTTTTTCCCCCTCCAATAAACAAGATGGCAGGTAAACCTGCATGCTCCTTACATTCAGTATACATTTACTTTATTTTCATGTGCATTCCTTAACTTTCAGTACTGTAATATTTATGAGACCAAGTTTGAGACTGGGCTGTGGGAGGTGATGAGCCCTGAAACCATACAGTACCATGTTTAATTTAGAAATGTATGATTAAGCTGATTCTGGAAGGCTGCTGGGACACATCAGTGATAAAAAAAAATATCTAAAATGGTAGAATTTTTTCTGAAGGTAATGACATTAAAAATACAAAACTTTATGTAAAACATACGGAATTACGCAGGTGTGAGTTGGAGTTCAGAAACACTTTGTGACTTTGGAATTTAACCCTTTGGGGGTCGACAGGCCTTCTCAGGAAAGTGTTCCTGGGATCGAAATTTTTTTGGAAAAAAAAAATTCATTTTTTCTTATGAAATGATAGAGAATCTTTTTCCGATCATAACGCCACCAAAATTATGAAATTTGATCAAAACCTAACGGAATTATGCTTTCACGAAGTTAGCGGTATCCATGACACTTACGCATCGGCGATTTTGCCCACTTTGAGTCCTATTTTCGACAAATTCCAATGTTTCAGTCTCCTAAAATTATAGCTATTTTGCTAGAACTCCATTTCTTCTATCGATTGAGTACAAGAAACCGCCTATTTACCAATTTCAACTACCCAAAATAGTGGTCAGAAAATGGCAATTTTCCAATTTCACACAAATTTCAAACGATGCCAATTTCAAAATAGGGTCCAGAGTAAACAAGGCAGACATTCCTGGCACTAAAATAACATGTTCTCTGTTCATTAGTCACGTCTCCAGGCCCCTGTTGCTTTTCATTTTGAATTTTTATTCTCACAAAAAATAGAAGATTTACTGTTATGTATACAACTGCATCATTGTAAAAATGGTATAAATAATATCAGAGCACTTGTGCATGAATATAAGACTCGCCAGTTGATGTGTATTGGAGGCATGGTGTGATTTGTTTACTCTTGAACATCGTCAAAAATCGAACATTTTTGCTACTTTGAGCTCAATTTCAAGGTACTTGTCATTGTCATACCAATCAAAATCATCTTTATTTCTGTAATATATCTTCCATTCTATCAAATGAGACCAAGAAAACGAGAATACATCAATAAATACCATACGAAAATCGACTGCAAAGTCGCTGTTTTAATCGAAAAAAACGGTCAGTTTTTTTTTCTCTCATTATGCAGTGTGTACTGCAGGATTTTTTTTATACTGCGCACACTGACCACACAGACCCATTCTTTCATATGTATGCCTACCAGACGTTTTCTGCTTAAATTGAGGCCGCTAGAATTTGGGCGTACTAGTACGGCACCAACCCCTGCTCGTAAAACGTACTAGTACGGCACCGACCCCGAAAGGGTTAAGGTTTATTTTATACCTATTTCCATACTCAAATCCACCCAATTTCTGGCTATTTTGCTAACATTCCTTCAGTACTATCAATTGTGCAGCAGAAACTTCTCATTTAATTATCAAAGCTATCCTATTAAGCAACCAAAGTCAGTAATTTGACCAATTTTACACAAGATTTGATAAATTTCAATTTAACCCTTTCACTGTCGGTCCTGTAATATTACGGCTTGCAAGCCAGTTTCGGTCCCGTAGTACACCAAAATTCTAGTGGCTTAAAATCTTGTGGGAGAAAGTTGGTAGGCCTACATATGAAAGAATGGGTTTGAGTGGTCAGTGTATGCAGTATAAAAAAATTCCTGCAGCACGCAGTGCATAATGAGGAAAAAAAGTCTGACTGTGTCTTTGGTTTAAAACACTGACTTTGCGGTGTGTTTTCATATGGTATTTATGGTTGTATTCTTTCTTGTTTTCTTGGTCTCATTTGATATAATGAAAGATATTTACAGAAATAGAGATGCTTTTGAATGGGTTATGGACTAGAATGCTTGGTCTTTGTTTATTCCATCACAATTGAAGCAAACCTAGTAAAAATTAATAAAACAGATAAAATATTTCATCCACTTGAGGCCTATTTCAGGCCACATCTGGTCTGAAACCAACCAAAATCATCTCCACTTGAATAATTTATTTTCTGGTCTATCAACTGGTGCCAAGAAACAGCCAATACAACCGTGAAATCCATCCAAGAAAACTTGGTCACTATTTTAATCCAAATACAAGGTCAGAGGTTAGCTGTTCACATCATGCACCGTGGAGCAGGATTTTCTTATACATACTGATACTGTCCACACCTATTACACAGACCCATTCTTTTATGTTTAGACCAAAATTTACTTCTCAAAATATTTTAGGGTACTATGACTAAGACATAGATCTACGTAAGCATTACTGGACTCCCTGACATAGATCTACTTGAGGGATGGTGAAAAGATTAAATCTATTTGGTATGTAATAAGTGGCTCAGGTGAGACATAATTATGCAGCTCCGTTTAACCAATTTCAATACCTAGTACTACATAGTGGGCACCTGATCTGTCACTCTAACTCAAATAACTTAAGTATTTGGAGATAAAGCAGGTCAACCTCCAGATAGAGGATTAAAAAAAAATTGGGAATATTAAAGAAAAATAAAGCATAAAAACATGCTTAACAGACACCTGCTGCTCATTCATACTATTTCAGTCATAAATTTTAGTACAGTGGACCCCCCGAGCTTCGACCACCTCAAAACTTGAAACAATTATGCAAGTGTAATATTGTAAGTGCTTTTGTAAGTGTAATTTTGGGGGTCTGAAACGGACTAACCTACTTTACATTATTCCTTATGGGAACAAATTCGTTCGGTAATGGCACTTGAACAGCCATCTGGAATAAATTATGGCCAAAACTCGGGGGTCACTGTATTAATAATAAGTGGGCCATTTTGAAACTAAATTAAAAAAAATTCACATTTCTTTAAATATCACTAATTTTGTATCGTATTTCACGGCTTGTAAGACTTGTTTTAGTTTCAATGGCTCAACATTGGACGTAACTGGAAGAGCTACAGCCCACCCTACACCCCAAACTTATAGCTCCCTTCACTGACCTTCAGTTTATAGGATGCAGGGTGGCTTTTGGAGGCATTTTATGGAAAAAAAAACATACTTCTAATAAGTTGCAAAATATGATAAATACTGCACTAACATAAAAATTTAACCCTTAGAAATAATTTCCTGTGATTCAGCAGGGAAATTCCCTACAGCAGTGGGGTCAGCAGAAGCACTTTCTCCTGAAAACTTAATGTTATACAAAAATTCTTTTTATTAAATTTAGTAATATATACAGGAGAAGGGGTTACTAGCCCCTTACTCTCGTCATCTTAGTCGCCTCATACGACACGTATGGCTTGCAGAGGAAGAATCATCACACATTTATTACTGTAAATTCTTTTTCTCTTATTAAGATGAAATTAAGTGGTGCACCTTTCTGAGTTTTTTTCTCTCAATCCACTCATTCAACTACTTTTTTGTTTTATTTAGCTGTTTTGACCTATGTCATTATTTTCAGAAATTCTCAACCTGGGTTACTCATTGCACTAGCTCATATATTTGCCTCATTCGCCTTAATCGTATGAATTGATGCCACATTCAGGCCATAAGCTCTTGCTGTCTCCATCACACATGCACCACTCTTAAGCTCATCTCATACTGTATCTTCGTTTTATTCGAAATGCCAAGGATTTCACCCTTATTCTTCTTGCAGTACCAGGATCACCCACATTTCTTTTGGTGCCATTATCATTTATCCAGATGATAATTAAGACATGTGCAATAGTTAGGTATTTTTATTCTAAAATGTTTCACCTACACTGTAGAGGCAGGAGAAACGATAGAGATGTGAAGACGAGATGGTATACTGAAAAGATTAAAAGTTTTTTCACTAACACAGGTCAAGTGTGGTATTGCACAATACGAATGAAGTACTAGGTGAGGGAGGTTGTGTACATTATTTAAGCCTTTCCTTAAAACAATGACTCACCCTGAGGCTCACTGTGAGGTGGGGGGGGGGGGGAAAGACTGCAGTATGTGTCACATTTTTTCCTTATATGTACTCCACTGTGTAAACTGATTTTTATGGAGTGTTCACCAAAAATGTCTCAGTTTTACAGCTGCACTGAAGCAAAAACAAGTTAACAGGTCATGTGTTATCAGATGGTTTACTATACAGTGTTTTAAAGTTATTGCATATTTTATATGCGTTCTGATAATAATACTTGTGTACCTGTACCTAAATATACGTACTTACACACTGCTGGCATGCAGGTACACATTAAAATTACTAAGAGTGTCCCTCTAGTCTTAATGCCATACTAATAGTAATAGAGTGTGTAGCAGGCATGCAGGGAGTGTAGTTGGTGGAGTGACTCTCAAGCTGGTCCTAGTGGCATTAAAAGACAAAGAAGGGAAGTAACTCCAGAGAGGGCTTTGCTACCTGAAGTCCTTATGGAGTGGGATTCCCCTTCCAAACAATAACTCCTCCCTCTTTCTTCCTCCCTATCTTCCAGAAGCCAGCATTAGTCTTCAATAAAGGTATGTAATACTGATTTAATTGTAAAAAAATATTTTTTTTGTTGATATTTTTGTCTGGAACGGATTAATTGTATTTTCATTAATTCTTATGGGAAATATTATTTCGGTTATAGGCCATTTCAGTCTTAGGCCGAGCTTCTGGAATGGATTACGGCTGATAACCGAGGGTCCACTGTATATTAGAGCTGATTTCCTCTATTCTGTTTATTTCAATATACTACAGTACACTACTGTATAAACATTTAAAAATATACTAAATATGTTATAAATGGTGCAAAGGTGACATTAAAACAATATCAAAGATGGTTGACACAAACTCGCTACCATTATAGTATGCTCCTCATTTAGTGATGAATTTGTTTAACAACGTAGTCTCAGGAACGGTACTCCGTCGTTAAGTGAGGAGAGGCTGTACACATTTTAAGGTAAATAATGAGTGTACTGTATGTGTATTTTATCTCGGCTGCTTTAAATATCGTATACGTATTAAGTTGGGTAGGTAGCCGGTAGGTGTAGCCCAGGCGGGCTACACCTACTGGCTACCTACACCTGACTTCCTACAAATAAATACTACTCACCTCTCGTCCTACATTAATAAGACTACAAATATTTTAAGGTAAGTAATGAATGTACTGTGTATGTATTTTACTTTTTATTGTGTTTTTTAATGTTTAGTTCTATTACTAACTTAATACAAATTAGTGTAAACTTGTCTGGCATTTATATGCATTTATAAATGGAAAAAAATGGCGTTCTGCTTTCCGGCGATAGCCTGGAACCTAACCTGCCGTATAAGTGGGGCCCTACTGTACTACAAAAAATAAATTTATAAAAGATATAAAGGAAGTAGGCTAATTTTAAAAAAGATTGAGCTGGGACATAATTAATGAAGACCTTCATTTTAGGATAAGCTACCTGAGAACCCTGAAAATGAGTACAACCATAACTTTCGTGGAGCTTACTGCACGTGTCAGCGACCTTACCCAGACCCTGAAGACCCCACAGATGACGAGATGATCCAGTGTTGCTTCTGTGAAGACTGGTACCATGGCAGGGTCAGTATTGTACTTGTTGACTATTTATATGAAGTATCAAAAGCAAGACAGTTGGTCAGAAATGCACTTTTGTTAATTCTGGTTCTTTTATTTGTCCCAATTTCTTGTTAAAATGCACCATAACCTTCAAAATTTTAACTCTAGCATTGTCTTTTTATTTTATCTTGCTTTTCTTGTGTTTGAGTTACCATAACCTTTTGCACATGATTGTTTTCATGTTTCAGGTATTCTCTTGAATACCTTGTATATGAAAAGCAAACAGATATACAGTAGGACCCCTGTATCTGTGGGGGATACGTTCCAAGGACCTGCCGTGGATACCGAAACCGTAAATAGTAGCAAACCCTATACAGTCATCCCTCGGTTTTCGGTTTTAATCCGTTCCAGATGGATCGGCTAAAACCAAAATCGGCTAAAACCAAAACTATTTTCCCCATAAGAAATAATGGAAATTCAATTAATCCGTTTCAGAAACCCAGAAGTTTGGAAAAAAAAAATTTGGGGGGCCTTAAAGATAGATTTACATGCACAAATGAATGAACTGAATGTGGCACTTACCTTTATTGAAGACTGATGTTGCTGGATGGGAGAGAGGGAAGATGGGAGAGGGAAGAGACCCTAATTTTTGGAAGGGAATCCCCTCCATAAGGACTCTAGGTACCAAGTCCTTATCCGGGGTCACTTCCTGCATGCCTGCTACACTCCCTCCCTGCCTGCTACACTCCCTCCCTGCCTGCTACACTCCCTCCCTGCCTGCTACACTCCCTGCATACATGCTACACTTCCTACATACATGCTACACTCCCTGCATACCTGCTACACTCCCTGCATACCTGTTACACTCCCTGCATACATGCTACACTCCCTGCATACATGCTACACTCCCTGCATACATGTTACACTCCCTGCATACCTGCTACACTCCCTGCATACCTGCTACACTCCCTGCATACATGCTACACTCCCTGCATACCTGTTACACTCCCTGCATACATGCTACACTCCCTGCATGCCTGCTACACTCCCTGCATTCATGCTACACTCCCTGCATGCCTGCTACACTCCCTGCATTCATGCTACACTCCCTGCATGCCTGCTACACTCCCTGCATACATGCTACACTCCCTGCATACATGCTACACTCCCTGCATACATGCTACACTCCCTGCATACATGCTACACTCCCTGCATACCTGCTACACTCCCTGCATACCTGCTACACTCCCTGCATGCATGCTACACTCCCTGCATGCATGCTACACTCCCTGCATGCCTGCTACACTCCTGCATGCCTGCTACACTCCCTGCATGCCTGCTACACTCCCTGCATGCCTGCTACACTCCCTGCATGCCTGCTACACTCCCTGCATGCCTGCTACACTCCCTGCATGCCTGCTACACTCCCTGCATGCCTGCTACACTCCCTGCATGCCTGCTACACTCCCTGCATGCCTGCTACACTCCCTGCATGCCTGCTACACTCCCTGCATGCCTGCTACACTCCCTGCATGCCTGCTACACTCCCTGCATGCCTGCTACACTCTTAAACTCCATCGTGTTTCTCACTTTCACTATCATATTTTTCTATTATTTCTTCATTTCTACAGTGTTCCTCACTTTCTTTACCAAAGAAGTGGCACTAGGAGCTTTCTTTGGGCCCATGGTAGCTTATTTAGTAGTCACACACAATAATCAAGGCCCAAAAACAATGAATTGTTAATAAATGTTTTGTATAAACTCCTGGGGTAATGTTCACTCAAGCGTAAACAATGCTAGACTGCATGACAATGTGCGTGGGTGGCGGGCCTACGGCCTTTGTATGTGCACGGCACTGGTGGACAGGTCCCATACGGTCGGCGAAAACTAAAACAATCGGCGAAAACTAAGACAAATTTTCCCTGAAAAAAGTCGGCGAAAACCAAAATCGGCGAAAACTGGGACAAGCGAAAACCAAGGGATGACTGTATACAAATACAATTTTATTTCTTTGCTCGTGTACATGGGTTTACATTACAATCATAAATTGAGGTGCAAGGAGAACCTCTGGCATGCCTTGGCATTAGGGGCAGCTTAATCTAATGGCTCATAAGACTATGAACATAATATTGGAGTAATTGAGTGAGTTTGAATTGGTAGATCGTTCAAATTATATGATGATAATACATTGTTCATTACAAAATGATGATAGACATTGTAACAAGTGTTTAGTATATATAAGTCCTATACATATTATGAAGTTTAATTGATAAATTATAATAAAAAGTGATAATACTATCACTTTTTCACTGATAGGAAGCACTTCATGGCTTCTCTTAGGCTTTGAAGAACTGCCAGCTTTTCTACTTTTACACTTTGGGGCCATTATTATGCAAAATTAAGAGGTATTTTTTGGACCACAGTAAACCACGGATAACTGAAACCATGGATACTGAATCAGTGGATATGGGGGTTCTACTGTATGTAGATTACTGTATATTAAGATCTTATATATTGCTGTGGATTCATTGATGCTTTGAAAGTATAGATTGAAATGGATGGCAAAACAACACATCCAAGATATAAATAGATAAAGCAGAATTGAGTCCAGTTAGCTATTTGCTACATATTTTCTTGGGTGCTCTGTTGATTTGTGGTAGGATTTTATAGATTGATCCATGAATTTACTTGAAAATTCTTTGATCCATCACAGGTCCCTGTCCATGGGGAGGCAGTCAAAAAGTAAGCATATGACCGAAAAAAGAAATGCTTGATACTTGCAAATGTTATGCTATACTCTACCCTTACATTTTTCTTTAAATATTTCTTTATCAACTAAGGTAGTAGGTTGGTAGACAGCAGCCGCCCAGGGAGGTACTACCGTCCTGCCAAGTGAGTGTAAAATGGAAACCTGTAATTGTTTTACATGATGGTAGGATTGCTGGTGTCTTTTTTTCTGTCTCAAACATGCAAGGTTTCAGGTATGTCTTGCTACTTCTACTTACATTTAGGTCACACTACACATGCATGTACAAGCATATACAGTGGACCCCCGAGTTTCGGGCACCTCGGAAATCGTACAATTATGTAAGTGTAATATTGTAAGTGCTTTTGTAAGTGTAATTTTAGGGGTCTGAAATGGACTAACCTACTTGACATTATTCCTTAAGGGAGTAAATTCGTTTGGTAATGGCACTTGAGCAGCCTTCTGGAATGAATTATGACCGAAACTCGGGGGTCCACTGTATATATATATATATATATATATATATATATATATACACACCCCTCTGGGTTTTCTTCTATTTTTCTTACCAGTTCTTGTCCTTGTTTATTTCCTCTTATCTACATGGGGAAGTGGAACAGAATTCTTCCTCTGTAAGCCATGCGTGTCGTAAGAGGCAATTAAAATGCCGGAAGCAAGAGGCTAATAACCCCTTCTCTTGTATACGTATATTACTAAAGTTAAAAAGAGAAACTTTAATTTTTCTTTTTGGGCAACCCTGCTTCGGTGGGATATGGCTGGTTTGTTAAAAGATTTCTTTATCAAAAGTCACTGTTGGCAGTTGTAATTCAGTAATATCTTCCCACGAGTAATTTTTTGGGGTTACCTGTTTAATACAGGAGCAGAGCTATGCTTGTGTGTTCCATCGTCAATAATTATTTTGTATGATTTTAGAAAATTATAAATTGGTTGTAGCCTTTATTACCTCCAATTCTAATACATTCCACTGTTCTGCCACTGTTCATGTTCTTTTTTTCCACTGCCAGTGGGGCTATGTTGGGAAGTCATTTCTGAAGGTGGATGTTTTTTTCCTACAAAATAATCTAGCAAATTTGGGCAGTTGTGTTCCAAAGATAGATTTCCAGTTTCCTGATGCTTTTGTACCTGAAATAATGCATTATTCATTATGGTATGCTACTTGATTGTAAATTTGCTTATTTTGTTTTATAGCATCAGGGTGGTAATGTTCCTCCTGGGGATGAATATGCAGAGATGATTTGCGGAGAATGCCTTCTCAAACACAAGTTTCTTTCTTATTACATGGGTCTTGCTGGTAAGTGGTTTTGTTTCTGTATGGTACATACAATATTGTATTCTTTTAAGACCTTGATTTATGTATTTATTTATGATTATGTACGAGTGATGGTGAAAGTGTTGAATGATGAAAGGTTTTTCTTTCTTTTTGGGGTTTTCTTTCTTTTTGGGACACTCTGCCCCAGTGGGAAACGGCTGACGTGTTAAAAAGAAAAAAATGTATAATATATACATCCAAATCAACCATGGGGTAAAATTGAGTAACTAGCTTAAGGCACCTTTCACGTTGCACCCACTGCTTTTTCAAGAGCTTAGTATATTAGGAAATCAGAAAAGGGAGATCAGCCCTGACAAGATATGTCCTAAGGAGCATGCCAGTAACTGAATGAATGATGGTGAATGTCCTTCTCTTTGTGTAACCCTGCCATGGTGGGAGATAGCTGCTGAGGTAAAAAAAAAAAATACTTGTATACACTGTATGTGTACGAGTGTATGTGTGTATGTATGTTACATTCTTTATTCATATACATAGTACATATGTGGATAAGACACTATACATAGTAAAAAAAATTCATAATTTCAGTTACCACGGTTAAAAGTGAAGCCAGTAAAGACCTGGTTGATGTTGAAAAGTCTCCTAATAAAAATACACAAGTAAGTTGCACATTTTTATTTTTGTAAGGCATGTATAGTATGAGTGATATTTTTTCCTGAAACATACAAAAAGTTACTCATTTGTGTACAGTATTTTTGTTTTACTCCATGGAGAAGTGGAAAAGAATCCTTCCTCTGTAAGCCATGCATGTTGTATGAGGCAACTAAAATGTCTGGAACAAGGGGCTTCTCCTGTATATATTACTAAATGTAAAAAGAAGAAAAACTTGTGTAGTTCTTTTTTGGGTCTCCCTACCTTGGTGGGAGATGGTCAGTGTGTTATTGTCAGTTGCTAGATATTTTTGCACAGTACTAACATATTGTTGCATGTTGTCTATTTTCTTGATACACAATTAAACTCCAGGTTGAGATAATATGCAGCCTCTGGGTTACTCTTTTTTTTTTTCTCTACCCTGATGTTTGACTTTTAGTCCATGCATCAATTGTATGATCCAAAAGTGAGGGAAAACCTCCCACCTGGATAGCTGGACTGTGGATGTATAGGCCTTGTTATTGGTTACACAGCTTTCATATTTACTACATCCTTTAACTCTAACTCAAGTCTCTCAGACTAGGTTGCTTGCAAAAAAAAAATTTTTTTTTTTTTTTGAAAGTTCCAGAGTACTGGACACCATTGTTGAGGGAAATGGCAGGGACTTCTCATTTTCTCTAAACTTGACAACTAAATTGAGAACCAACAATAACATTTTGTTCATTTTTTTTTTTTTTCAAACAAATCGGCCGTATTGGACAGAGGCAGGATGACCTAAAAAAATAAAAAACGAAAGTGTCTCTTTAAATCTGGTAATTTATACAGGAGAAGGGGTTACGAGCCCCTTGCTCCTGGCATTTTAGTCACCTCTTATGACAAGCATGGCTTAGACTCCCGAAATTGTAATGACACTATTGCAAACAAACCATACTCTCTGACCGCGGGTTTGAACCCCACCCGTGGTATGGTTTGTTAGCATGGCTACAGAGGAAAAATTCGGTTCCACTTCCCCATGGAGATAAGAGGAAATAGCCAAGAACAAGAGCTAGTAAGAAAATAGAAGAAAATCCAGAGGGGTGTGTACATATATGCTTGTACGTACATGCATGCATAGTGTGACCTAAGTGTAAGTAGAAATAGCAAGGCGTACCTGAAATCTTACATGTTTATGAGACAGAAAAAGACAGCAGCAATCCTACCATCATGTAAAACGATAACAGGTTTACATTTTACACTCACTTGGTAAGACGGTAGTACCTCATTGGGTGGTTGCTGTCTACCAGCCTAGTACCTTTTTTTCTTCGAAATGTTCTCACTAAATTTCTTGTGCCTAAATCTCTATTTTTAGGCCCTTTCAGATATCTTGTACTATCAGAATTGCTGGTCTTTGCTTTGTTTCATGAATACGTAAGATGAGAGAAGTCTCAGAAACTACTGCTTGGTATATACAGTACATAGTCTAGCTTTATCCTCCTGTTTCTTAATAATTTTTTTTTTTTCTCCCCCCCAACAAGTCGGCCATCTCCCACCGAGGCAGGGTGACCCAAAAAGAAAGAAAATCCCCAAAAAGAAAATACTTTCATCATCATTCAACACTTTCACCACACTCATACATAATCAATGTCTTTGCAGAGGTGCTCAGATACGACAGCTGAGAATAGTCCCTCCCAGCTGTCACTATCCCAGACCCCTAATTTAAAGTGCAGGCATTGTACTTCCCATTTCCAGGACTCAAATCCAACTAAATCAATTAACTGGTTTCCCTGAATCCCTTCACAAAATGTTACCCTGCTCACACTCCAACAGATCGTCATGTTCCAAAAACCATTCGTCTCCATTCACACCTATCTAACACGCTCACACATGCTTGCTGGAAGTCCAAGCCCCTCACCCACAAAACCTCCTTTACCCCTCCCTCCAACCTTTTCTAGGATGACCCCTACCCCGCCTTCCTTCCCCTACAGATTTATACGCTCTCCAAGTCATTCTACTTTGATCCATTCTCTCTAAATGACCAAACCACCTCAACAACCCCTCTTCAGTCCTCTGACAAATACTTTTAGTAACTCCACACCACCTAATTTCCACATTCCGAATTTTTTGCATAATATTTACACCACACATTGCCCTTAGACAGGACATCTCCACTGCCTCCATCCTCCTCGCTGCAGCATTTGCAACCCATGCTTCACACCCATATAAGAGTGTTGGTACCACTATACTTTCGTACATTCCCTTCTTTGCCTCCATGATAACGTTTTTTGTCTCCACAGATACCTCAATGCACCACTCACCTTTTTTCCTTCATTAATTCTATGGTTAACCTCATCCTTCATAAACCCATCCGCTGACACGTCAACTCCCAAATATCTGAAAACATTTACTTCTTCCATAATCCCTCTCTCCAATGTGATATCCAATTTTTCTTTATTTAAATCGTTTGATACCCTCATCACCTTACTCTTTTATCTATGTTCACTTTCAACTTTCTACCTTTACACACTCCCAAACTCGTCCACTAACCTTTGCAACTTTTCTTTAGAATCTCCCATAAGCACAGTATCATCAGCAAAAAGTAACTGTGTCAACTCCCATTTTGCATTTAATTCCCCATAATTTAATCCCACCCCTCTCCCCAACACCCTAGCAATTACTTCTTTTACAACCCCATCTATAAATATATTAAACAACCATGGTGACATTACACATCCCTGTCTAAGACCTACTTTTACCGGGAAGTAATCTCCCTCTCTCCTACACACCCTAACCTGAGCCTCACTATCCTCATAAAAACTCTACAGCCTTCAGTAACTTACTACCTATTCCATACACTTGCAACATTTGCCATATAGCTCCCCTATCCACTCTGTCATATGCATTTTCTAAATCCATAAATGCAATAAAAACTTCTCTACCTTTATCTAAATACTGTTCACATGTGTGTAAAGGTAGAAAGTTAAAAGTGAACATAGATAAGAGTAAGGTGATGAGGGTATCAAACGATTTAAATAAAGAAAAATTGGATATCACATTGGAGAGAGGGATTATGGAAGAAGTAAATGTTTTCAGATATTTGGGAGTTGACGTGTCAGCGGATGGGTTTATGAAGGATGAGGTTAACCATAGAATTGATGAAGGAAAAAAGGTGAGTGGTGCATTGAGGTATCTGTGGAGACAAAAAACGTTATCCATGGAGGCAAAGAAGGGAATGTACGAAAGTATAGTGGTACCAACACTCTTATATGGGTGTGAAGCATGGGTTGCAAATGCTGCAGCGAGGAGGAGGCTGGAGGCAGTGGAGATGTCCTGTCTAAGGGCAATGTGTGGTGTAAATATTATGCAGAAAATTCGGAATGTGGAAATTAGGAGAAAGTGTGGAGTTACTAAAAGTATTTGTCAGAGGGCTGAAGAGGGGTTGTTGAGGTGGTTTGGTCATTTAGAGAGAATGGATCAAAGTAGAATGACTTGAGAGCGTATAAATCTGTAGGGAAAGGAAGGCGGGGTAGGGGTCGTCCTAGAAAGGTTGGAGGGAAGGGGTAAAGGAGGTTTTGTGCGAGGGCTTGGACTTCCAGAAAGCATGTGTGAGCGTGTTAGATAGGAGTGAATGGAGACAAATGGTTTTGGGACATGACGATCTGTTGGAGTGTGAGCAGGGTAACATTTGTGAAGGGATTCAGGAAACCAGTTAATTGATTTAGTTGGACTTGAGTCCTGGAAATGGGAAGTACAATGCCTGCACTTTAAAGGAGGGGTCTGAGATAGTGACAGCTGGGAAGGACTAAGCTCAGCTGTCGTATCTGAGCTCCTCTGCAAAGACAGTGATTATGTATGAGTGTGGTGAAAGTGTTGAATGATGATGAAAGTATTTTCTTTTGGGGATTTTCTTTCTTTTTGGGTCACCCTGCCTCGGTGGGAGACGGCCGACTTGTTGAAAAAAAAAAAATATATGCTTCACTGTAAACACTTGATCTACACATCCCCTACCCACTCTAAAGCCTCCTTGCTCATCTGCAATCCTACTCTCTGTCTTACCTCTAATTCTTTCAATAATAACCCTGCCATACACTTTACCTGGTATACTCAGTAAACTTATTCCCCCTTTAATTTTTACACTCTTTTATCCCCTTCCCTTTATATAAAGGAACTATACATGCTCTCTGCCAATCCCTAGGTACCTTCCCCTCTTTCATACATTTATTTTTTTTTTTTTTTTTTTATTAACACATCGGCTGATTCCCAGAAAGGCAGGGTGCCCCGAAAAAGAAAAACTTTCGTCATCATTCACTCCATCACTGTCTTGCCAGAGGGGTGCTTTACATTACAGTTATAAAACTGCAACATTAACACCCCTCCTTCAGAGTGCAGACACTGTACTTCCCATCTCCAGGATTCAAGTCCGGCCTGCCGGTTTCCCTGAATCCCTTCATAAATGTTACTTTGCTCACACTCCAACAGCACGTCAAGTATTAAAAACCATTTGTCTCCATTCACTCCTATCAAATACGCACACGCATGCTTGCTGGAAATCCAAGCCCCTCGCACACAAAACCTCTTTTACCCCCTCCCTCCAACCTTTCCTACATTTATTAAACAAAATTACCAACCACTCCAGCACTATATCATCCCCCCCCTGCTTTTAACATTTCTGTCATGATCCCATCAGTTCCAGCTGCTTTACCCCCTTTCATTCTACCTAATGCCTCACACACCTTCCCCACCTTCTTCACTCCTAAACGATGTTGTACCTCCCTGGCCAGTACATGAAATTACCGCCTCCCTTTTTTCATCGACATTTAAAAGTTCCTCAAAATATTCCCGCCATCTACCCAATACCTCCAGCTTCCCATCTACTAACTCCCCTACCCTGTTTTTAACTGACAAATCCATTTGTTCCCTAGGCTTTCTTACCTTGTTTATCTCACTCCAAAAAAAATTTCTTTTTTTCAGCAAAATTTCTTTACAGAGCCTCTCCCATTCTTTCATCCGCTCTTCTTTTGCACTCTCACCACTCTCTTCACCTTTTTTTTACTCTCCATATACTCTGCTCTTCTATTAACACTTCTGTTTTGTAAAAACCTCTCATAAGCTACCTTTTTCTCTTTTATCACACCCTTTACTTCTTCATTCCACCACTCGCTCTTTCCTCCTGCACCCACCCTCCTATAGCCACAAACCTCTGCCCCACATTCTAATACTGCATTTTTAAAACTATCCCAACTCTCTTCAACCCCCCCACTACTCATACTTGCACTAGCCCACCTTTCTGCCAATAGTTGCTTATATCTCACCCTAACTTCCTCCTCCCTTAGTTTATACACTTTTACCTCTCTCTTACTTGCTCTTGCCATTTTCTTTTTTGTCCCATCTACCTTTTACTCTAACTGTAGCTACAACCAAATAATGATCCGATATATCTGTTGCCCCTCTATAAACATGTACATCCTGAAACCTATCCATCAACCTTTTATCCACCAATACATAATCCAACAAACTACTTTCCTTACGTGCTATATCATACCTTGTATATTTATTTATCCTCTTTTTCATAAAATATGTATTACTTATTACCAAACCTCTTTCTACACATAGCTCAATTAATGGTTCCCCATTTACATTTACCCCTGACACCCCAAATTTACCTACTACTCCCTCGACAACATTTTTACCCACTTTAGCATTAAGATCCCCAACCACAATTACTCTCTCACTTGGTTCAAAACTCCCCACACACTCACTCAACATTTCTCAAAATCTCTCTCTCTCTCTCCTCTACACTTCTCTCTTTTCCAGGTGCATAAACACTTACTATAATCCACTTTTCACATCCAACCTTTATTTTACTCCACATAATCCTTGAATTTATACATTTATATTCCCTCTTTACCTGCCATAACTGATTATTCAACATTATTGCCACTCCTTCTTTAGCTCTAACTCTATTTGAAACCCCTGACCTAATCCCATTTATTTCTCCCCACTGAAACTCCTACCCCCTGCAGCTTTGTCTCACTTAAAGCCAAGACATCCAGCTTCTTTTCATTCATAACATCTACAATCATCTCTTTCTTATCATTCGCACAATATCCACGCACATTCAAACATCCCACTTTGACGTTTTTTTTCTTTTTCTTTTTAGTAAGCAATACAGGAAAAGGGGTTACTAGCCCATTGTTCCTAGCATTTTAGTTGACTTTTACAACACGCATGGCTTACGGAGGGAAGATTCTTATTCCACTTCCCCATGGATATGAAAGGAAAAGCAATAAGAACAAGAACTATTAAGATAAAATCAAAGAAAACGCAGATGAGTGTGAATACATAAACGTGTACATGTTTGCGTAGCGTGACCTAAGTGTAAGTAGAAGTAGCAAGACGTACCTGAAATCTTAAATGTTTATGAGACAAAAAAGACACCAGCAATCCTACCATCATGTAAAACAAATACAGGCTTTCGTTTTACACTCACTTGGCAGGACGGTAGTACCGTACTCCCTGGGTGGTTGCTGACTACCAACCTACTACCTACTAATAGTTCTTATTCCTATAATATTTCCTCTCCAACTCATGGAGCTTGGTCTGAAGCCATTCCAAAGAAGTATTGATCTCTAGATCTGTTAACATCTGTTAAAAGTTCTAGAGATCATGTTAAATAATAATAAATATTAAATAATGCTGAATAAGTGTAGGCTGTCTTTCCATAAGTTAGGAATGATTAAGTTATGTTATGGTAATTTTTAGCAAGATTTATTTAGGTTGCAAAGTTAGTTTTGGTGGAAAATTAAAAAAAATTGCCTATTGTGTTAATTCATAAAAATATTTTTCCCAGAATTATTTTTTAAGGGCAGTTCAGTTTGTTTGACCTTAAAAGTGCTATAAGTGATACAAGAAGGGTGGAGTATATGGAGAGTAAAAGAGGTGAAGAAAGTGCTGAGGTACTGTAAAAGGAAAGCAAATGATAGTGGGTTAGGTACTGTCAGCAAACTTTGCTGAGAATAAGAAAGTTTTGGAGTGAGATAAATAAGTTAAGAAAGCTTAAGAAACAAATGGATTTGACAGTTAAAAACAGAATAGAGGAGTTAGTAGATGGGAAGTTTGAGGTATTGGGAGGATAGTGGGAATATTTTGAGGACCTATTAAATGTTGATGAAGAGAGGGAGGCAGTAATTTCATGTATTGGCCAGGGAGATATAGCATCTTTTAGAAGTGAAGAAGAACCAGATGTGAGTGTGGGGGAGATGTGTGAGGCATTGGGCAGAATGAGAGGGGGTAAAGCAGCTGGAACTGAGGGGATCATTAAAGAAATGTTAACCCTTTAAGTGTCCAAACGTAGTTCTACGTTCTTACTACTAGCATTTCAAACGTAGATTGACAGTTTATATTTCCTGCCCTCAGATTTGGCACGATATGCTTGAGTGACCTAGGCAGTATAGAATGGGTCTTAACACTCACTGTGTGCAGTATTAAAAAATCTGGGACCACTTAGTACCTTGTGGGAGCACCAGTTCAATTGAGTGCCAGCTAGAGCAATCTCACACACTCAAGTCACTCTCTAAAATTACAAATATTATTTTCAGAGTAAAGTACCAACTCCTTCAAAAGGAGAGAAACAAACACTTGGGAAGAGTGCTGAAGACTGTAAAACAATTACTCTCCTACAAGAAGAGAAAGAAAAGACAGAAAGTAAAATTGCTGAGGAACCCATTAAAAAAAATGAAAAAGCTGAAGTTAATGGTTCTGAAGAGAAAATATCAAGTGAGTTATTTATTTAATAGTTTATGTATTTCCAATTTTACATATGCCTTTAATTTTTAATTATTCTCATTAAGGGTATACTTATGGTATGTTTATTTATATATATAATACTTGAATATACTATTGATGTATTCCCACATGAAACTGTAAAGTGGAGCTTTATTCCAAAAGTGAAATTGGTAAGAAGAAAGTGTTTGCATTAGAATACAAAAAGTGACCATGAAGTGAATGAAACGGTACCATGGCTGAAAGTTTGAATAGCAGAAGAGTTGCTTGGACTAAGACTGACATGCTGAAAGTAGGTTAGGAGGGAATGCTTGATACATTTGTTCAATTCAAGCTTGCAGGATTTATCTATATCTTCTTCTTTCAACAAACTGGCCGTATCCCACCAAGGCAGGGTGGCCCAAAAGGAAAAACGAAAGTTTCTCCTTTTAAATTTAGTAATATACACAGGAGGGGTAGCAATAATGTTGAAGGATCAGTTATGGAAGGAAAAGAGGGAATATGAATGTGTAAATTCAAGGATTATGTGGATTAAAATAAGGGTCGGATGCGAAAAGTGGGTCATAATAAGCGTGTATGCACCTGGAGAAGAGAGGAGTGTAGAGGAGAGAGAGATTTTGGGAGATGTTAGCGAATGTATAGGAACTTTTGAACCAAATGAGAGAGTAATTGTGGTAGGGGACCTAAATGCTAAAGTGGGAGAAACATGCAGAAAGGGTGTAGTAGGTAAGTTTGGGGTGCCAGGTGTAAATGATAATGGGAGCCCTTTGATTGAACTTTGTATAGAAAGGGGTTTAGTTATAGGTAATACATATTTTAAGAAAAAGAGGATAAATAAGTATACAAGATATGATGTAGGGCGTAATGACAGTAGTTTGTTGGACTATGTATTGGTAGATAAAAGACTGTTGAGTAGACTTCAGGATGTACATGTTTATAGAGGGCCACAGATATATCAGATCACTTTTTAGTTATAGCTACAGTGGGAGTAAAAGGTAGATGGGATACAAGGAAAATAGAATCAGTAAGTAAGAGAGAGGTGAAGGTTTATAAACTAAAAGAGGAGGCAGTTAGGGTAAGATATAAACAACTATTGGAGGATAGATGGGCTAGTGAGTGTAGGCAATGGGGTTGAAAATGTATGGGATAGATTTAAAAATGTAGTGTTAGAGTGTTCAGCAGAAGTTTGTGGTTACAGGCGAGTGGGTGCGGGAGGGAAGAGGAGCGATTGGTGGAATGATGATGTAAAGAGAGTAGTAAGGGAGAAAAGTTAGCATATGAGAGGTTTTACGAAGTAGAAGTGATGCAAGGAGGGAAGAGTATATGGAGAGAAAAAGAGAGGTTAAAGAGTGGTGAAGTAATGTAAAAGAGAGCAGATGAGAGAGTGGGTGAGATGTTATCAGCAAATTTTGTTGAAAATAAGAAAAAGTTTTGGAATGAGATTAATAAGTTGAGGAAGCCTAGAGAACAAATGGATTTGACAGTTAAAAATAGGAGAGGAGAGTTATTAAATGAAGAGTTAGAGGTATCGATAAGATGGAGAGAATATTTTGAGGAGTTGTTAAATGTTGATGAAGACAGGAAGCTGTGATTTCGTGTGTAGGGCAAGGAGGAATAACATCTTGTAGGAGTGTGGAAGAGCCAGTTGTGAGTGTAGGGAAGTTCGTGAGGCAGTGGGTAGAATGAAAGGGGTAAGGCAGCTGGGATTGATGGGATAAAGATAGAAATGTTAAAAGCAGGTGGGGATATAGTTTTGGAGTGGTTGGTGCTATTATTTAATAAATGTATGGAAGAGGGTAAGGTACCTAGGGATTGGCAGAGAGCGTGTATTGTTCCTTTGTATAAAGGCAAAGGGGACAAAAGAGATTGCAAAAATTATAGGGAAATAAGTCTGTTGAGTGTACCTGGTAAAGTGTATGGTAGAGTTATTATTGAAAGAATTAAGAGTAAGACAGAAAGTAGGATAGCAGATGAACAAGGGGCTTTAGGAAAGGTAGGGGTGTGTAGACCAAGTGTTTACAGTGAAACATATAGGTGAACAGTATTTGGATAAGGGTAAAGATGTTTTGTGGCATTTATGGATTTGGAAAAGGCGTATGATAGGGTAGATAGGGGGCAATGTGGCAGATGTTGCAGGTGTATGGAATAGGAGGAAGGTTACTGAAAGCAGTAAAGAGTTTTTATGAGGATAGTGAGGCTCAGGTTAGAGTGTGTAGGAGGGAAGGGGACTATTTCCCAGTAAAAGTGGGCCTTAGACAAGGATGTGTGATGTCACCGTGGTTGTTCAATATATTTATAGATGGGGTTGTAAGAGAAGTGAATGCGAGGGTCTTGGCAAGAGGTGTTGGGCTAAAAGATAAGAAGCAAATACAAAGTGGGAGTTGTCACAGTTGCTTTTTGCTGATGACACTGTGCTTTGGGAGATTCTGAAGAGAAGTTGCAGAGGTTGGTGGATGAATTTGGTAGGGTGTGTAAAAGAAGAAAATTGAAAGTGAATATAGGAAAGAGTAAGGTGATGAGGATAACAAAAAGAATAGGTGACGAAAGATTGGATATCAGATTGGAGGAGAGAGTATGGAGGAGGTGAATGTATTCAGATATTTGGGAGTGGACATGTCGGCGGATGGGTCTATGAAGGATGAGGTGAATCATAGAATTGATGAGGGGAAAAGGGTGAGTGGAGCACTTCGGAGTCTGTGGAGACAAAGAACCTTGTCCATGGAAGTAAAGAGGGAATGTATGAGAGTATAGTTATACAAACGCTCTTATATGGGTGTGAAGCATGGGTGATGAATGTTGCAACGAGGAGAAGGCTGGAGGCAGTGGAAATGTCATGTCTGAGGTCAATGTGTGGTGTGAATATAATGCAGAGAATTCGGAGTTTGGAAATTAGGAGGAGGTGCGGGATTACCAAACGATTGTCCAGAGAGCTGAGGAGGGTTGTTGAGGTGGTTTGGACATGTAGAGAGAATGGAACGAGACAGAGTGACTTCGGAGTGTATAAATCTGTAGTGGAGGGAAGGCGGGGTAGGGGTCGGCCTAGGAAAGGGTGGAGGGAGGGGGTAAAGGAAGTTTTGTGTGCGAGGGGCTTGGACTTCCAGCAAGCATGTGTGAGCGTATTTGATAGGAGTGAATGGAGGCATATGGTTTTTAATACTTGACGTGCTGTTGGAGTGTGAGCAAAGTAACATTTATGAAGGGATTCAGGGAAACCGGCAGGCCGGACTTGAGTTCTGGAGATGGGAAGTACAGTGCCGGCACTCTGAAGGAGGAGTGTTAATGTTGGCGTTTTATAACTGTAGTGTAAAGCACCCCTCTGGCAAGACAGTGATGGAGTGAATGATGAAAGTTTTTCTTTTTCGGGCCACCCTGCCTTGGTGGGAATCGGCCGATGTGTTAATAAAATAAAATAATAAATAACACAGGAGAAGGGGTTACTAGCCCCTGTGTACTTTGATAAAGACACAAGAGCATAAGTAGAACAGATAAATAGATGTGACTGGAAACTTAAATATGATTGCCGAAGAGGGAGTTTGAAATGGTGATGTGTATATTAAGTGGTTTGCATTAAAACATATATGAGAGTAGCATGTAGACAAGAATAATAATAATAATAATTTACAAAATACAGTGGACCCTCCATTCCAGAGAGACTGGCGGAAACCCGAAATCAACGAAAACTGAAACCATTTTCCCCATAAGAAATAATGTAAATCCAATTAATCCGTTCCAGACACCCAAAAGTATTAATAGAAAAATTTTCTTTTAGCTCAAATATAGATTTACATACATGCAGAAAAGAATGAACATTCAACATGACACTTACCTTTATTGAAGACTCTTGTTGGTGTATGGAAGACAGGGAGGAGGGGAGAGGGAATAGAGGTTATTCTTTGGTAGGGGAATCCCCCTCCATAAGGACTTTAGGTACCAAGTCCTTATCCGGGGTCACTTCCCTTTGTTTTTTAATGGCACTAGGACCAGCTTGAGTCACTGGACCCCTGTTGCACAAAAAAAACTGTACAGAGAGCCCTTGCAGCTCTTCCCTCTACCACAATCACTACCACCCTATACCACCATCACAACCACTACCACCATCACTACCACCCTCTACCACCACCACTTTCGTATTTTTCTGCAATCGCTTTCTTTAATTCTATCATGTTTCTCACCTTCTTTACCAAAGGACTGGCACTAGCAGCTTTGTTTGGGCCCATGGTGGCTTATTTAGCACCCACACAGAATAAACAAGTGCAAGAAACAATGAATTATTATGAAATAATTCCCATGAACTCGCAGAGTAATGTTCACTCACCCAGAAACAACGCAACACTGCCTCAGAATGTGTGTGTGGGGAGGCTGCATGTGCACGGGCACTCAGACACGTACCGGACCAACAACAGAGGAAAGCAATGATAACAGAGATCGACGAAAACCGAGGGTCCACTGTATATCTAAAGAGTTTTAGGAAAAAAATGGTTGACGAGTATTATTTAATTAAACCCTCTGCATAGTGTCGATAATGTTCAGGGTAGAACCAGCAGTCATGTTTCAGTATGGTCTGGGTGAGTTCTTAAAAGGTGTTGTTTTTTGTTAATTTTTGTGCTTTGTAGGAAAATTGGTTAGCTGAATTTAAGAGTTAGAGGATCATAAATAGTTTGTACACTTTGAAGAGGGGTGATGTTGAGGTTTGTTTCTTAATCTTTAGATCACACTTTCTGTGCCAAGACAGAAAATTTGTTGCTGAGTAAGGCCTTTGAGATTTTTTTTTTTTTTTTTTTTTTTTAGTAGTTTGTCCGGTTCTTGAACCCCGGACCCCAGTGGTTGATTCGCGCCTCATACCACTGGGCTACAGTTTGGATGTATTGTTTTTTTTTTTTAGTTCGTCCGGGTCTCGAACCCCGGACCCCAGTGGTAAGAGGCGCGACTCTCACCACTGGGGTACACTGTTGTGTACCGGCCTTTGAGAAGAATAGGCCCTCTGATACCATGTTCAACAAGTATGGCTTGTCAACTTGAGGTTAACCCTTGAGAATAAACACATTACTGTATCTTTTTGCACGAGAAGTGGATGTGTAAACCACTTCCTTTTTTGAGAGTAAACATTTATAGTATGTGTTAGTGTGGTAACAATACGTGTAAAGCTAACTTTTTAACTTTGGTTATTCGGCATTTGTGCATGCATACATTTAGATATTCTGATTTGCAATAATGAATTTTATTCAGTATTCATATGTATTCTAGGATGTAAACTGGATGTCCTAACAAAACAAGAATTACCCAGTGGTGCTGTATTTTTACCAGATCAGTGGAGAAAGCAACTCTGTACTTGTGATGTTTGCAAGGTAAATTACATACTTTAGTTTGATATATTGTCCCTATAATCTTATTTACAAGAGGGTTGTTACTTGTAGTCTTGCTTACTATAACAAACACCTGCAGATGAAGGCATTTGAAAGAGCACTGTCATCTTACATTTAAGGTTTGCTTAAAATTTTGAAGGTATCATACAAGGAAGCTTACTCTTAGAAAGGAGTAGTGGGAAAATATTGATTGATTGTAGAAAGCCTATATGCTGACTGCAGAAATTATTATTAAGAATTTTTTTTTCTTTTAACACTTCGGGCGTTTCCCACCAAAGCAGGGTGACCCAAAAAGAAAGAAAAAACTTTCATCATCATTCAACACTCGTACATAATCACTATCTTTGCAGAGGCGCTCATGTACGACAGCCTAGATGTCCCTCCAGAGTGTCAATATCCTAAACCCCTCCTTTAAAGGGCAAGCATTGTACTTCCCATTTCCAGGACTCAATCTCACACACACACACACTTGCTGGAAGTCCAAGCCCCTCGCCCACAAAACCACCTTTACCCCCTCCCTCCAACCTTCTTGGGGATGACACCTACTCCCCCATCCTTTCCCCACAGATTTATACACACTCCAAGTCATTCTGCTTTGTTCCATTCTCTCTAAATGACCAAACCACCTCAACAGCCCCTCTTCAACCCTCTTGACTAATAATTGTCTTCACAGATACCTCAAGGCACCACTCACCTTTTTTTCTTCATCAATCCTATAGTTAACCTCATCCTTCATAAACCCATCTGCTGACAATTTTATAAAATGTCTTCAATTATATAAAATGATACCAAGGAACAGCCAATAAAGCCATAAAAACCATTCTAGAAAACACCTTGAATTTGCTATTTTATACCAAACTCAGTTTTGCTTTTCCCATTATGCACTGCATGGAGCAGGATTTTTTTTTTATACTGTGCATACTCTTAGCACAGACCCATTCTCTCATATATACTGAGTGAGATGAGCTCATTATGTAGAACTATGTGAGGGACCCTGGCCTCAATGACGTAGTTCTACATGGCGGTCACTGAAAGGGTTAAGAATGCCAAGATCTCATAGGAAACAATAATTTATTATTTGCTCTACCTTGTATAATAACATTTTTTGAAGTATTTATTTTTTGAAATACATGAGTTGATGCTGGTTCAACCTTTGTAACTTCTGAGTAATTAATGTTGCACTGTATGTCCAATTGAAATGGCTTAGATTACAGGTCTTGTATATCTCTTATTTTGCAGTATTAATTTCTTTTCAGGCCAAGTACAGTGACGAAGGTGTTCTCTTCCTGCTTGATGATGAGGACACTGTAGCATTTTATGAGGAGAGCGGCAAGTCTTGTCACCAGAATTACAGTGCTCCAGTGCAGAGAGAACTGGAAGCTCTATCCTCTCTAGACCGTGTTACTCGCACAGAGATGGTTCATGGTAAGAAAGTTTGAATAAATAATTTGTTAAGAACTCTGCAGAAGGTGCCTGTTTATGAGATTGCTGATTGAGCCATGTGAACTACCATATTTATGTAAAGTATTAGAAATTGATGCCTATTTATTGATAAGCACTTCATGTGGTTACAGAGTACAACACACTGAGTTTGTCACTACGAGAGTACCTTCGCAAGTTTGCAGAGAACAAGAAAGTAGTGCGTGATCAAGACATTCATGAATTCTTCTCTCAGTTAGAAGCTAACAAGAAGCAACGTCCAGGCTCAAGTATCCAGCTATTTTGCAAGTGAACTGCTGTGCACAAGGCACCTATGTTTTAGTGGATTTCAGAACAATTGTAGTTTTCTCCAGTAGTTTTGAAATAGTTTTATTTCAGTATTTTCATTTAGTTTCAAAGGTTTAAGGACAGTTTAATGGGTAAGCTGCACTTTTAAAGGTTGCTTGAATATGGATAATTTTTACGTCGATTGATTTAAACTTTTTCTTTACAATACAAAGCCGGAAGAAATCATTGTATGGTTAAGTGTACTTTGTACATTTAGGAAAATAAGTATGTAAAGCTCATCAATATAACTAATTATTGTTAAACTGGATTAGATAAGTATTTATATAATTCTTGTTTTACTGCAAGAGTAAGCTACAAACAATATAAAAATTTGGAAAAATCAAAACAGCTGTACAAATTACTTTTGATAATTACATTATGTTAAAAATTTCATTTAAAATTGACTTACAATTAATGTTTGTATGGGTCTTTTTAACCATTATCATGACCAGTTGTAACCTAGCTGAATAATTCAATACTATAGCATTTTATTTCATAGGAAATCATTTACTTGGTGAGATAATGTATTCCAGTGTGGCTTATACAGGATGAATGTATTCATATTGACAGTTTTATGTACTGTGTGGATACTTGGAGGAGTATTATGAAGGCATGTTAACCCTGTTTAAAATTTACTTGGTGTCCCAATGGGATCATGAAAGGAAGCTCTCAGAATATAGGTAAAGTTACCATTTTCTCACTGACGAATGGTGCAGTGTGTATTTAAATACTATATGCAAATATTGCAAACTGTATATTGTATGTTTATTAACTATTTTTTTACTATGATTTCCTTCATATTAAATGGGATTTAGAATAAATGATCAAGTATTTATTTCTGAATATATAATTTACACGAAAGTTTGATTATCTAAGATAATTGATTGCAGAGAGATTTCTGTAAATCTGCCTTTCAAATAGTACATGTATTGAAACTTTAATGTTAACCTTATTCACATAAAATGTGTTCATATGACCGAGTTAGTGTATGTTTATTATGTATGTGAAGTTTCACATGTACAATAGAAATATGTACCATAAGTAATTTTTTTTATATTCACACACACTTTAAATACTCTGTTGTCTTTGATAATCAAGACTAGACTGTTCTATTTTTATTGTCTCCATGATGTGTAACTTTGTGCAACTCCTCAGTATATCATAGTATCTTCATCTCACCTGGAGTAAATAACAAATGAGTACATTTTGCATGCTTATTATATGCCAAAAAACAAAACTTAAATTGAATGATTATTACTGAAAGCATTATTGAACTCTCATTAAGGAATTAGTAAAATTTAATTAATTAAATTTGTCTAGTTTTTACAAATAATTTTTTTAATTTTCATGCCCAATTTTGTTGTGGTGAATATTGAAAACAAGTAGTCCAGTTAGGTGAAATGTCTTGTGTTTACACATATTTCCTTTGTTTTTTTTTAATCGTTACATAGTAATTCAGTCAGCTGACCATTTGTCGCCTGCTGTTTCTCATTGAGTAGTATTTTAAAACTGGCTTAATCTTTTTCAAATAGATTTTCAGCGAGTACAAAGTTCACTGGCTTTCAGAAAGCTGTCAGTGATACTGTTCAACTGGGATATTTTAAGTAGTGCATACTGCTGTAGTAAGGATCACATTATTGTACAATTTAATGAAAAGGGAGTTAAAAGTTTGTAAAATATAAACAGAGACAATACATAGCTTTAGTTTTATTAATTTCCTACGACGTTTCTAACTTTGCTCTCTAATTTTAGATGACATTGATTTCTTATGCTGCATGTCCCTTACCTCCCCATCCCCTTTGTTTATATCCCCTCAATGCATCTCGTCTACCCTCTCTTTTTACCTCAGCTGTGTAGCACTAGGTGGCCACGGTGGTTTAGTGCTTTCCACAAGTATGTACAATTATAATTGTTTTTAACACGTCTTCCACAGGTAGGGTGACTGAAAAAAAGAGGAAACTTGTTCAGTTATTCACTCAATTGCTTTACTTACCTGGGTTTAGTGTATAATTTAAATATATTATGCTGTAGTCCTATTTGAGGCTCCTGGCCTCGCATCTCAACTTCCTACTTGCCAGATTCACTCCTAGCTGCATGGACCCTATGGCACATACCTGCCACCACATCATCCATATTGTATTTCCTGACTGCTCTGAGACTGAAGAAAGACTTCTTGAAATCCCTGTGGTTATCTGCATCTTTAACTTCCAACTGTGTTACTGAGTCCATTTTTCTCTCAAACAGCTTGTCCCTCTATCTTATCAATTTCCTTGAATATTTTTTACATTATCACATTTTTCCCTGGCTCTTCTGTTCTCCAGTGTTGTTAGATTCAATTCTGTTAGTGTCTCCTCATAGCTCATACCCCTTACCTCTATAACATTCCTTGTTCGCTTCTGCGCTTTCTGCAGTTTCATAATATGCTTTTTCAGGTGCAGGGTCCTTGCTGGTGCTCCATATTCCAAGATGGGCCTGACAGTATTGTTTAAGAGCCTGAAGTGACTGTTGAGATGCTCTGAGGTCTGTGGTCACAAGAGGTTGTACTTGTCCTGAGCTGTTTTGGGGGATTAGTGTGGAGAGTTATAGAGCACCATGGCTTACTTCTGTAGTGTCTTAGTCAAAGTTCAAGATGTTGAAGGAGGTGGTACTACTTCTCAAGGAGGAAAATAGGAAAAGTGAAAATTTGCCTGGATGAGTATAGCTATGAATGTGAGGTGGTTGGGGTTAATGAAGGGAAACTTTACCAGCAGTGAGGAGCATACTGGCAGCTGTTAAAAAGAGCCGATTTAAAGGTGGAAAATAGCTTTATGTTCTCCAGGACGCTGCGCTATACGACCCCTCATGGGTTTAGCATTTCTTTTTTATTATAATAATGTCCAGGACAAATGTACTTCAGTGGTCAGTTGCAATAATGGTACCACAAATTCCTTTGCTAATAAAGGTAGGAATATCCTTGTGGTTGGTGACAGGTAAAATATAAAGACGGCCTTCTGTAACAGAGATAGGAAGGTAAGACAAAGGGTGTTTCCCAGGAGCTGACGTTAGTGACATAGTCAATGGGTTGGATAATGTTAGGTAATGAGAACAAGCCCCTTATCTGCCTCAATGCTGGTGGAAACTATTGAGAAGGGCAGATAAGTACAGGACAATTATAAATTTAATTAGGTCTAAGGGAGGGGTCTGGATCATATGGAGCATTTTGCCTAGAAGAGTGAGCAATGAATAGATGTCTAGGGCAATGTGTGTAAATTGCTGGCTAGACGGGTACTGCAAAGAACTTGCAATCCCACTCACTGACATTATGTCCAATATACAGAGTTGCCCTCATGTGCATGGTGACCCTAAGAGATGGAAGGATTAACCATTTTTATTTCAGACCCAAGTAGGTTTAGTGCTAGATAGGAGTGAATGGAGACAAATGGTTTTTGGGACCTGACGAGCTGTTGGAGTGTGAGCAGGGTAACATTTTGTGAAGGGATTCAGGGAAACAAGTTAATTGATTTAGTTGGACTTGAGTCCTGGAAATGGGAAGTACAATGCCTGCACTTTAAATGAGGGGTCTGGGATAGTGACAGCTGGGAGGGACTATTCTCAGCTGTCGTATCTGAGCGCCTCTGCAAAGACAGTGATTATGTATGAGTGTGTTGAATGATGATGAAAGTATTTTCTTTTTGGGGATTTTCTTTCTTTTTGGGGATTTTCTTTCTTTTTGGGTCACCCTGCCCTGGTGGGAGACGGCCGACTTGTTGAAAACAAACAAAAAAAATTATTACAGTATATTAAAGTAGAAGCACTAAACTGATAGGGACAGGTCAGTCTTAAAACTTCTTAATTCAACTGAGCACAGTGCTGTATGGCCCTTGTGGGTTTAGTGCCTAGTTTTGATTATAATAATTCAAGTACTTTATGACCCCTATGGGTTTAGCACCATCTCTAATTAAAATACATATAACAGTTTAACATCACTTGAGGTGGAATTGTTTTGTGCGAATTCACTTATGTGGTGACCCCATTTCTACCAGAAATTAGCTTTGGTAATTAAAATTCACTTATGCCATGGGAGAGGGTGGCTGGTGTGCACTCTTCATTGTGAGGGGCCATCTGTGTGATATAGTATCTTGGTGAGGGACTCTTGCTCTAGGGAATTGGATCTGTGCTCCAGTTTCCTGAATTAAGCCTGCATACCTTCCACATCCCCCCACCCCACCCCACAGGCACTGTCTATTATAATACAGTAGAACCCCGAGTTTTGGCTGTAATCCGTTGCAGGAGCTAGGCCTAAAGTTCAAGCGGCCGAAAGTCGAAGCAATATTTCCCATAAGAAATAATGTAACTACAGTGGACTCTCGCTATTCGAACACTCCAAAACTCACCCTCATTCCACAATGCTGTTCAAGTGCTGTTACCAAACGAATTTATTCCCATAAGGAATGATGTAAATTGGATTAGTCCATTTCAGACCCCCAAAAATACACTTATAAAAGAACTTACAATAATAAACTTACATAAAAGGGTGAGTTTTGGAGTGTTCGAATAGCGAGGGTTCACTGTACATACAATTAATCCGTTCCATACCAAAAAAATATTCACAAAAAATACATTTTTTAAAGAATAACTGTAGGTTTACATACACACAGAACAGATAAATATATATAAAGTAATAAATTTATAATTAAACATTTAAAATAACATTTACTTACCTTTATTGAAGAGACTTGTTGGCATCTGGAACATAGGGAGGAGAAGGGAAGGGAGCACTTATTGTTTGGAAGGGGAATCCCCCTCTATAAGGACTTCAGGTAACAAGTCCCTCTCTGGGGTTACTTCCCTTCTTTGTCTTTTAATGCCACTAGGACTAGCTTGAGAGTCAATAGACCCCTGTCGCACAAAATAACTTTGTCACTGAATATGTTGCAGAGATGGGTTGTTTCAGCTTGCTCAGGGTGGTATTTCTCCACTAAACTTTGCAACTTATTCCACATTCCACACATATCCTTAAGCACTGAAGAAGGCACCTCCTTCACTCCCTCTTCCTCCTCCTGTGAAGCAAGTTCCTCAACTGTGGTCTGATGCTGTTCCAGATGAAGCTCTTGCAGCTCGTCAGTGGTTAGCTCTTCCCTGTGGTCGTCCACCAACTCTTCCACATCCTCGCCACTCACCTCCAACCCCTGGGACTTGCCCAATGCCACAATACCTTCCACAACAGGCAGAGGGTCGGCAGGGTCACGGTCAGCCTCAAACCCTTCAAAATCCCTCTGTTGGACACAATCTGGCCACAATTGTCTCCAAGCAGAGTTCAAAGTCCTGGAAGTCACTCCATCCCAAGCCTTACCTATAAGGCTTATGCAGTTGTAGCTATTGAAACGATTCCTCCAGAACTCTCTTAGGGTCAACTCAGTGTCCAAGGTCACATCAAAGCACTTTTCAAACATTGCTTTGGTGTAGAGTTTTTTGAAGTTACAAATGACCTGCTGGTCCATGGGCTGGATGAGAGGAGTGGTGTTAGGAGGCAAGAACTTCACTGTGATGAACCTGAAGTCCCTAGACAAAAAGTTTGCCAAGTTTGGAGGATGAGCAGGAGCATTGTTCAGTAACAGGAGGCACTTGAGTGGCAATTTCTTTTCCTGGAGGTACTTTTTCACACTGGGGCCAAACACTTCATGGACCCACACTATGAAAATTTGACTTGTGACCCATGCCCTATTATTAGGTTTCCACAACACACAATCTATCCTTGACGACATTGTGTTTCTTGAACACTGGGATTTTCTGAGTGATACACAAGTAAAGGCTTCATTTTAAAATTCCCACCAGCGTTAGAACAAAACAAGAGAGTTAGCCTGTCTTTCATAGGCTTGTGTCCTGGCAGTGTCTTTTCCTCCTGAGTACATAAGAACATAAGAAAGAAGGAACACTGCAGCAGGCCTACTGGCCTATGCAAGGCAGGTCCAAATCTCCAACGGCTTAAGCCAATGCCCCGACCCAGCCAGGTCAGGTTACATTCACTTAAGGAAGGAGCACTGCATCTGACCTAGCACAAGCTAGTCAGGACCAATTCACACCCAACCACACCCACTCATATAATTGTCCAGCCGACCACCTGGTCAGGTCACTTCCACTTAAGGAATTTTTTTTTTACATTTTATTGGTTTTAAACAGAATTACAAAACATATCCATAAATAACTGTGACCGCAATCACTAATGCAAATAATTACAAAATCAATACAAAACATACAGATAATCAATCTCCAGTAAAACAATTAAAGAACAATAAAGTCCCTATCCCCGCCAATCACTATGTGCATACAATTATATGCACCTATTACATTTAACCAGAATCATTATCCAACAACCTACGTATGACCCTATTACATCAGGATGGATGTACAATATATAAAACAGATAGCGTAAATCACCACTGTATCCTGTCCCGTGTACCACATATCTGTCCACTCCAATATGATAAGAGCTCCAAGCCATTACCACTCCACATCCACTGGTACAGTAATGTCGTACACCAAACAATGTACATTTCTCACAAATTACTATAGTATTCCACACACAGGCACAATATATATTATACTCAATCATACAGATGACATGCACTCCACGTATACCCACTCACACCCTAAACTTGATACCACAAGTACCACCTGTCCTATTCATTATTAACAGTTCCACTGCTCATGACAAGTCAAACCTTGTCATCTCTGAGTACAACGACGAAAAATATATAAAAAATACACCAAATTCATGTGACAGTAACCAAACATTTTACCGTCCTCTAACATCACCAAGTCTTGAATCTGCCTGAAGTCCACAGACCCATCAACCAGGTTTCAGTACTTCAGACCATACACAAACTTCAATAATAACACTCCACATCAACACACTTACACCATAACTGAACACCCAGCACTGAACAGGACAAACCCTTACTCTTCCCCAATTACAACCCCCCCCTTAAATAACCCACACACCCAAATCCACATCCCCACTCGATCACACAACATACACACCCAAACCCATCTGTCTCCCGTCACCCAGTATAAAGGTCATCCGTCCCCACCCACCAAACCGCCCCCAACCGTACCAACTCAGTCAATCACAAGCAACATCCAGGCCATACCAAAGCCACAACCGTACATTCCCAAGCAAGTCGCAGAGCCAAGCCCCTTAAACTCCTACAAACCCACTTAATAACTCTCCCACCCGGAAATTCCTATAAGCCGAACTAAAATCCTTATCCCAATCCCTCCCATACACCTGCCTGTTTCTACATTTCGTACGGTACATTACCGCAGCCAATGCCCTAATTCTTTCCCTTATTCCCACCTCCCTCAATCTCCATGACCCACACACGAAATCAACCAAACAATGCATTAGGCCTCTCCTAACCCTGTCATCCAATCCTCCCAAGTCCAGGAACAGTGCCCTCAACAACTGTATCCCCCCTCCCCCAAGTTTGCATATCACCCCCTCCCCATCCACTCCCGCACCGGCCCCAAAGCTTCACAGAAATATATCCCATGCAAGACAGTTTCCAACATACCACACCTCTCACACCTGCCCTCCTGTACCAACCCCATACTGAATAATACCGCCCTTGACGCTACCGCCCCATGTAAAAATCTGTACATCTGTTCACGATCTCTTGCGCGTAACCTAAGTCCTCGAAAACCCCTCCATATCCGAACCCAATCATATACTGGAAAAACCGCTGCACCCTCTACAACCTTAGCCTCCGCACCAAGACCCATCATCCTATTCACCTTCATTTTATGCGGTTCCTTAATTACCAATAAATTCCTCAACAAATCTCTACAGTAATCTAACTCCTTTCCCCCCCACCATTCACTCATCTCCCTCAATACACCCCCCACCCCACCCTCCTCCTTTCCCCCCAAGCCCCCTCTCCTCACCAAGCACCGTCTCACATACATACACACCAGTCTCCGCTCCAACCAAATTAAACCCAAACCACCCATCCCTACCCCGTTCCTAACAATTTCCTTCCGCAACCAATTCCTCCCATTCGCCCAGATATACTTGAATACTCTATGCTCCAACTCTTTCACATCCACCTGCAACAGTGGGTACACACCAGCAACATACCAAATCCTACTGTAGACCAATGTATTGACAGCAAGTACCCTCTGTCGCAAAGTGAGATCACTCGGCCTCCATGCAGACATACACAACTTCGCCCTTTGCACCACTGGACCTGAATTCACCTCTCTCGTCTGATGCCTATCCCTCATGTATACAATTCCACAGATAGTGATGCTATCCACCACGAACCACCCATACCCCTGACCCAAGCTCCCCCCCACCCAGGATCCTACCTCCAACATTTTCGACTTTGCACCATTCACGCTCATCCCAGTGGCCTCACAAAAAGTCCTTAAACACCTCCGAACCGTCTCAAAACCAACCACATTCCCTAAGAGCACTGTGGTGTCATCTACATAACCCACAACACCCTCTATCCCGCCGCCCCCCCCTCCCTGTACCCCACCGTCCACTAATCTATAGAATGGATCTTGCACGCATGCAAAGAGAATCTTCGACAGGGGACAACCCTGTCGCAGACCCCTATCCATCTCCACCACACCCCCAAGCCTGCCATTCACCTGTATTCTAACGCAAGCACCTACATATAATGCCCGAACCCAATCCACTACCTCCTCCCCGAAACCCTGTCTCCTCATCACCTCAAACAACACCTCACGTTCCACACTGTCATACGCCCCTTTCCAGTCCAAAGCTAAGATGCCTCCCCCCCTACCACTATCTAAAAACCCCTTAATCCTCTCATGTCCCTTAAGCACCCCTCTACCCGGGATTTCCCCCTGCAATCACCTTCTCAAGCACCCTTTTCAATCTATTTCCCAATATTTTTGCAAAGATCTTATAGTCTGCATTCATGAGCATCAGTGGCCTGTAATTACTCAACATATTACCTACCTTTCCCTTTTTCACCAAGACCATTACACCCATCCCCATCCCTTTCCCCATCCTCCTATCCCTCTTCATCCGATTCATCACTTCCACCACACAACCTCTCATACTATCCCAGTGTTCCCTATAAAACTCATTTTCCAACCCATCTATTCCAGGAGCTTTTCCTTTACTAAGCCCACTCACTGCCTCCCATACCTCCTCTTCGCTGATTACCCCCATACCCTCCCTATCCCCCTCCTCTAACCTCCCCACAATACCCTCTGTAAGAATATTACAAGCCTTCAACTCCACATCCACACTACTCAGGTACCTCTGAAACCACTTGTCCACGTACACCCCTATCGCCTCTGTTCCTCTAATATTCATTCCCGGCTCATAACCATCTGCACTTTCCTCTACTTCCACATATTCCATTGTCCTTCTCTCCTACGCACTCTACATTGACCTAACACATATTTTGAGGGTTTATCCCCACAAAACATCATCTATACCCGCCTTCATCCTACACGCCCAAACCTCTCATTCTGTATTTCTATCAACCTATTCTTCAATTCCCTAATCTCCCCCATAACTGCATATCCCCCTCTTACATAACTCTGTAGCAGGCCTTCTAAATATCGTTGCATCCCATATCGCCATTCCGCCTCCTCCTTTCCCAATCTCTGATAAAACATTCGTATGCGTGGTTTTCCCACCGACACCCACCAACCCACCAAATCTTCCTCCCGACGCCCTCGTTCCCATAACCTACCCCACCATCCCGCAAACTCAACCCTTTTATCCTCGCCCGATAACAACCTAACATTCAATTTCCAATATCCCCTATACCACTTAGCTACTCCTGACCAATCTACCTCAGCCAACACCCCCCTGTGATCAGAAAAACCCACATCCAAATAACTAATCCTACCCACCACAACAGACCCGGAAACATAAATCCTATCTAACCTAGCCCCATTACCCCTCCTAACAAAAGTATGCTCCCCGGAACCCCCTACCCTAACTACATCCCCCAACCCCACACTTCTTAATAAATCCCTCAGTTCAACCAACACACACCCGTCCCCCCTAGGCTCAACATCCCTCTCCCGAATTATGCAGTTAAAATCCCCCCCAACTATCGACACCCCAGGCAAACCCCTGAAAGCATATATCATTACATCCCTTACAAATTCCACCTTCACCTTCCTTGAATGTTCTGCCGGCATGTATACACCCATGAAACATACCCGCACTCCACCCCACTCCCTTTCTACCCTCACTATCCGACCCCCCCCACACTCTTCCCAAGCATATAATTTAAAAGGGCTAGAGTCTGCGACTGCCACCGCCACCCCACCCTTTAATTTAAAAAGACTACATTCACACCATACCTCCTCAATGTGCATTCTACCCATGCCCTTTTAATTTCCTCCCGCAGACCATTTACGTTTAACGTTAGACACTTGAAAACAATTGTGAGGGTTTGCCCTTAGGCCTCAGTGGAGGCTGCGAGACCGCCTTCCCTTTACCTCCTGTTTTACTCAACTGCCTCCCACCCTTGACCTTTTCTATATCATGCAAAACTCCCAGGTCCTTTCTCGCCACCTCCACCATCGACTTTTTACCTGTCCTCTGTGCTGGGGTCAATACATCTTCACTATCACTCACTGTGCCCGACCGCTTCCTCGATCCAGGCACCGCTTCCATACTATCATCCCTCTCGTCGCTCTCTTGCCGATGCACCTCAACGGATACATGCTCTCTGACTAAAGACTGCTGCTCAACACTGCTACTCACCAACTCATCCACCACACTCACTGCCGCATCCAAACCTTCACATGCCTCCACACTAAGTACTGGCAACGGGTCGTCCAATATCTCCGTAATACCTCCTCCAAAGGGAACCCTCGCCGTTGCCTGGGTGCATCTCGCCACCAGCAGCAGCCTCCTGTACAGACACCTTTGGCAACGTATGACACACCTGCAATCCATCAACAATCTCGCTCCATAATCTAGTTCCGGCCTCCTTAGCGTCCACCGGATCCTGCACAACCTCGTGCGTCCTTACTTCCAGGTCTCGTCGTCCAGTATCCACCCGTTGTCCGTCCTCCGCATGCAGTCAGCAGCCACATGCTCGTATGCCCGCACAACCTGCAGGTCCTTCGCTGTCCCATGTACGTCACGTATAGCTGAGTCCTAAATTCTGGCAGTACGACGTAAGATGGAATCGGCCTGCGTAATGTCATTTTCAGTGATTATGTCCCCTCAAAAATGCCCACCATCGGACCCTTACTCCACTTCCCGGGCATGGCAGCATGCACAATGCCGTAATCTCCAAATACTTGGCTGATGTCCACCGAGTCCGATTCAAACGGAACATTTTTAACCCTGATCCAAGTGTAAGTATGCGACACGTCCTTCAGTCCACTTGTAGGCCAGAATGTACCGTATAGACTCTGTCTTGATGGCGGTCGACAGTCCTTTCGTACACCTCAGCCGTTAAGAGTTTTACAAAGACTCTATTAACGCCGTTGAGCGCCACGCCATACAAATCTGCAGTCTCCAAACCATAAACGTCTCTTAATATGTTTGGCAGAACTGTAGCCGCAGTAGCCGGTTGCAAAGCCCCTGTCACCATATCTATACAGACTGTGTTAATCCTGCGTCTGCTCGCCGTCGCCATGTTTACAGAAAATGAAGTTGTCGTTGATCACCGCTAGGTGGCAGCCCAGGGGAACAGCACACCCGCACCCGTCAAGAGCTGGGTGGCCAATTAAAGGAATTAGTACAGCTACTGACCTGGTAGTACAAGCTAGTCAGGTCCAAACTCAAACGCATCCACACCCACCCATGTATTTATCTAACCTATTTTTAAAACTACACAACGTCTTAGCATCTATGACGGTACTCGGGAGTTTGTTCCACTCATCCACAACTCTATTACCAAACCAGTGCTTTCCTATATCCTTCCTGAATCTGAACTTTTCCAACTTGAAACCATTGCTGCGAGTCCTGTCTTGGCTGGATATTTTCAGCACGCTATTTACATCCCCTTTGTTTATTCCTGTTTTCCATTTGTACACCTCAATCATATCCCCCCTAATTCTTCGCCTTTCTAAAGAGTGCAGATTCAGGGCCCTCAGTCTATCCTCATAGGGAAGATTTCTCATACACGGGATCAACTTTGTCATCCTCTTTTGTACGTTTTCCAGTGCATTTATATCCATTCTGTAATACGGTGACCAAAGATATATAGAGTTGAAGAACAACCTGAGAACTTCTGTTATTTATACTTCTTGATATGAAGCCAAGGATTCTGTTAGCTTTATTGCGAACACTTATGCACTGTTGTCTAGGCTTCAGATTACTACTAACCAAACTCCTAAATCCTTCTCGCAATCACAAGTAATAAGATCTACATTATTCAGCTTATATGTGGCATGGTTATTGTCCTGCCCAACATTTAGAACTTTGCATTTGTTTATATTAAACTGCATCTGCCACTTCGACCACTGCATCAGTCTATTCAAATCAACCTGGAGTGCTCTAATGTCCTCATTTGAATGAATTGGACGGCCTATTTTGGTGTCATCAGCAAATTTACTTATGTTACTATTTATTCCCTCATCTATGTCGTTTATGTAAATTGTAAACAACAGGGACCCCTGTGGGACACTGCTTGAGACGTGCCCCCATTCTGATTTCTCTCCATTTATGCAAACTCTCTGCCGCCTATTAGTCAACCATGCCTCTACCCAGGAAAAAATTTCTCCTCCTATTCCGTGTGATGAAGGTCCTGTTTGGCATTTTCTTCCAAAACAGGCCTGTTTCGTCACAATTAAACACTTGTTGGGGTTCGAATTTTTCAGTGTCTACGTACCCCTTAAATTCATTCACGAATTTTTCAGCCACCACTACGCTTCTTAAATCTATCGAATTAGCCTCTGCTGGCTTTAAACTCACTAACATCAGCACTGGTTCCAGGCATTGTCTTGACAAGATCTGCGTGCAACTGCCTTGCCTTTTCACATATGACGGCCTCGAAAATACTATAACCTGCTATCTGTTTATTGTTTATCCACACCATCAACAACTTTTCAACCTCTTCCACTGTTTTTGATCTATTTTTGGCTAACATGTCAACACCTTTTGCAACATCAGCTTCCTGCATCCTGCGGGACTACCCCAGTGTCCATGCTCCCTCTCCATAGGATGTTCATCTTGCAATTCTTGATGAACACGGAGTTCCATGAGTCTGTTCCTGGGGCGAAGTGCATGGGCATGTCCTTTATCGCCTTTTCGAAGTCATTTGGCGTCAGGGTAATGTCAGATATGTTTGCCTCTACCAAATTCTGTGGCACTTTCATAAAAAATTCATTTAGGTCTTCGACTCTCAGTCTGGTTAGTTATTAGTTTAATATCTTTATTATGCACCCCATACCCATCCTGTGGGCGGTAGTCAAAAGATTACAGAGGTACATAATTGGTCCATTGACTGGACTCCAAAGTTTTGATAGCTGAACAAGTTACAGGGGTAATGAACTAGATCTGGTCACAATTATGACAAGTTACAAAGGTAATGAGCTCCAGGTAGAGCTGGTCACACTCATGACAAGTTACAAAGGTAATGAACTAGAGCTGGTCACAATCATGTCAGGATACCGGATGTAATGTACAAAATCCTTTTTGTGGTTTGCATGAGAGATCTGGCCCTGCAATACTGATAGCTGAGGGTATAATCCCTGCTCTGGAGAGCTGAATATCATACATAGAGCACTTAACACATAGTAAGGGAGATAAACTAGGGAGGAAGAAA
>WNWK01005621.1:0-117472 GCA_009830355.1 Cherax destructor
CAATCCTATTATCTGTCTCAGTGCTGGAGGCAACGATGTTGGCAGACGTAGGAGTGAGGAGTCTTCATTTTCTATTTTCCTAGTCTGTACTCTATTTCCGGTCTTCTTGCTCCTTCCCCAATCTTCATAGCCTTGCATTTACTGTGATTGAATTCAAGCAATCACTTATCTGACCACCTTTGCAATTTCTCATCATCAGTTTTACATCATCAGCAAACAGGGATATATCTGAATCAATCTCATCTGGAATGTCTGGAATTTTTAACACTTACTTCCTCTCAGTTTTTACACAGGAAGATACTAGCGATATTCCAGAAATAATAAATTATGTAGAACAGGACGATAGTAAACTATGCACGATTAGGGTCACAAGTGACATGGTCCTTAGGCAAATAGATAAATTAAAACCTAACAAATCCCCAGGCAGTGATGAACTGTATGCAAGGGTTCTAAAGGAATGTAAAGAGGAGCTTAGCAAACCTATGGCTAATCTTTTCAATATATCACTGCAAACTGGCATGGTGCCAGATAAGTGGAAAATTGCAAATGTAATACCTATTTTCAAAGCAGGAGACAGGTCCTTAGCTTCAAACTATAGACCAATAAGCCTAACCTCCATAGTGGGAAAATTTATGGAATCAATAATTGCCGAGGCAATTCGTAGCCATCTTGAAAAGCATAAATTAATCAAAGAATCTCAGCACGGTTTTACAAAAGGGCGTTCCTGCCTTACAAATTTAATAACTTTTTCACTAAGGTATTTGAGGAGGTAGATCATGGTAATGAATATGATATTGTGTATATGGACTTCAGTAAGGCTTTTGATAGTCCCACATCAGAGACTATTGAGGAAAATTAAGGCACACGGAATAGGAGGAGATTTTTTTTCCTGGATAGAGGCATGGTTGACAAATAGGCAGCAGAGAGTTTGCATAAATGAGGAGAAATCAGAGTGGGGAAGTGTCACAAGCGGTGTTCCACAGGGGTCAGTATTGGGCCCCTTGTTGTTCACAATCTACATAAACGACATAGATGAGGGAATAAATAGCGACATAAGCAAGTTTGCCGATGACACCAAAATAGGCCGTCCAATTCATTCAAATGAGGACATTAGAGCACTCCAGGAAGATTTGAATAGACTGATGCAGTGGTCGGAGAAGTGACAGATGCAGTTTAATATAGATAATTGCAAAGTTCTAAATACATATTGGACAGGACAATACCCATGCCACATATAAACTAAATAATGTAGATCTTAATACTACTGATTGCGAAAAGGATTTAGGAGTTCTGGTTAGCAGTAATCTAAAACCAAGACAGCAGTGCATAAGTGTTCGCAATAAAGCGAACAGAATCCTTGGCTTCATATCAAGAAGCATAAATAATAGGAGTCCTCAGGTTGTTCTTCAACTCTATATATCCTTGGTTAGGCCTCATCTAGATTATGCTGCACAGTTTTGGTCACCGTATTACAGAATGTATATAAATGCTCTGGAAAACGTACAAAGGAGGATGACTACGTTGATTCCATGTATCAGAAATCTTCCCTATGAGAATAGACTGAGGGCCCTGAATCTACACTCTCTAGAAAGGCGTAGAATTAGGGGGGATATGATTGAGGTGTATAAATGGAAAAAAGGAATAAATAAAGGTGATGTAAATAGCGTGCTAAAAATATCTAGTATTGACAGGACTCGCAGCAATGGCTTTAAGTTGGATAAATTCAGATTCAGGAAGGATATAGGAAAGCATTGGTTTGGTAATAGAGTTGTCGATGAGTGGAACAAACTCCCGAGTACAGTTATAGAGGCTAAAACGTTGTGTAGTTTTAAAAATAGGCTAGATAAATATATGAGTGGGTGCGGGTGGGTGTGAGTTGGACCTGACTGGTTTGTGCTACTAGGTCAGATGCCGTGCTCCTTCCTTAAGTGAATGTAACCTGACCTGGCTGGGTCGGGGCATTGGCTTAAGCCGGTGGGAGAATTTGGACATGCCTCGCATGGGCCAGTAGGCCTGCTGCAGTGTTCCTTCTTTCTTATGTTCTTATGTTAAATTAAAAAATAATGTAACTCTACCAACTCTTTCTCTGTCTCTGTCTCTCTCTGTCTCTGTCTCTGTCTCTCTCTCTCTCTCTCTCTCTCTCTCTCTCTCTCTCTCTCTCTCTCTCTCTCTCTCTCTCTCTCTCTCTCTCTCTCTCTCTCTCTCTCTTGTCGCACATCTTTTACTTTGTCACGGAATTCCAACAAGTTAGTAAGGCACTATATGCCATCCCTAAAGCTCTCTTGGTTATTGTTTACGAAATAACTTCTCTTAGAGTGTTCTACCACTCTCTCCCTGATGGGTTCTCTATTACCTTGCAAATTATGCAAGTCAGAGAAACTGGTCTATAATTTCCCGCCTCCCATCTGTATCCTTTCTTAAATAAAGGGAGTACATTTGCTGTCTTCCTGATCTCGGGTAACTGTTCCATATCCATTGATTTACCGTAGATCATAGCTACCTGCATAGACAATGCTTCTTCATTCTCTAGGAAAATCCATGATGGCACTTTGTCAATGGTCTTTGATGTATCCAGGTCCATCAAAAGTTTCCGTATCTCTTTTCTTGCTGTGTGGATGTCAACTAGAACTTGTGGGTGCCCCCTGTTCCCGAATCTTTCTGGTATTACTCAGTTCCACTGAGAAGTCCTCATCAAATCAAATTCTTCTACCAACACTTCACAAACTTCCTTGTCGTGGTAAAAATATTGGTAGAATTACCGACAATATGTTAAGTAAAAGGACACAAATTTTCAACTAATGTGACATTTTATTGTGGCCACAATAAAATGTCACATTTAGTTGCATTTGGTTCCTTGTCGTTCTTCGTGGGCTCTCCCATTTCCTCTCTCAGTTGAATTATCAGGTCCTTTACTATCGTCTTTCTTCTGGTGAGGCAGTGAAGTAGTATCGGTTCAGACTTAAGAACATAAGAACATAAGAAAGGAGGAACACTGCAGCAGGCCTGTTGGCCCATACTAGGCAGGTCCTTCACAATCCGTCCCACTAACAGAATATTTGCTCAACCCAATCTTCAATGCTACCCAAGAAATAAGCTTTGACAATTCTACCCACTCATGCGCGAGTCCCACTCAAATCCAACCCCTCTCACTCATGAATTTATCCAACCTAAATTTGAAACTACCCAAGGTCCTAGCTTCAATAACCCTACTAGGCAGACTGTTCCACTCATCAACTACCCTATTTCCAAACCAATACTTTCCTATATCCTTTCTAAATCTAAACTTATCTAACTTGAATCCATTATTGCGGGTTCTCTCTTGGAGAGATACCCTCAAGACCTTATTTATATCCCCTTTGTTAATACCCATTTTCCACTTGTATACCTCGATCATGTCTCCCCTCATTCTACGTCTTACAAGTGAATGTAATTTTAGGGTTTTCAATCTTTCTTCGTAAGGAAGATTTCTAATGCTATGTATTAATTTAGTCATTCTACGCTGAATGTTTTCTAACGAATTTATGTCCATTCTGTAATATGGAGACCAGAACTGAGCTGCGTAATCTAGGTGAGGCCTTACTAATGATGTATAAAGCTGTAATATAACCTCTGGACTTCTGTTGCTAACACTTCTTGATATAAATCCCAGTAATCTATTTGCCTTATTACGTACGCTTAGGCATTGCTGTCTTGGTTTAAGGTTGCTGCTTACCATCACCCCCAAGTCCTTCTCGCAATCTGTATGGCTAAGTTCTACGTTATTTAACTTATAAGTGCTTGGGTTATGGACACTCCCGAGCTTCAGAACCTTGCATTTATCTACATTGAACTGCATCTGCCACTTTTCTGACCACGAATTAAGTTTGTCTAAATCTTCCTGAAGTTCTATGACATCTATGTTTGAATCAATTATCCTACCTATCTTCGTGTCGTCGGCGAATTTGCTCATATCACTAGTAATTCCCTCATCAAGGTCATTGATATATATTATAAATAACAATGGGCCTAAGACTGATCCCTGTGGAACACCACTTGTTACAAGTCCCCATTCGGATTTAACCCCATTTATGCACACTCTCTGCTTCCTATTGGTGAGCCATGACTCGATCCATGACAGCACTTTTCCCCCAATGCCATGAGCTGCCACTTTCTTTAACAGTCTCTGGTGCGGTACTCTATCAAAAGCCTTACTAAAGTCTAAATATATAATATCGAATTCTTTGTTGCTATGTCACTCAGATTGTCTCTCAGCCTACGTCTCCTTACCCTAGCATATTTGTTTCTGGGCAACCTGCTCACTTCTCTGTTCCTATCAGTCCTTTTCCTTGTGTATCTTATCTATTCTCTTATACCTTTTTCCTCCTTGCATTGAGTCAAGGGCTCTCTTTGTCTTTGTTGTTTCTGCATATACTTCGCATGAAGGTCTCTTCACCTACCCTGCATTTCCCTGCTAGGTACTCCACTTTCTCATCCACTGACTTACTTTCCAATTCTCCATCCCAATCACTACATTGTAGGAAGTCTCTCAACCCCTCAAAGTTCCCCCTTCTAAAGTCTGGCTTTTCATGCCCTCCATCTACTGTACTTCCCTCTACCTTAAATTTCATTAGGTACTTGAAATTCAGGTCGGCATGATATCTAGCACCCAAAGGGCTCTTATAATCTGCTTCGCTTATATCAGATGAACCTGGAGTAAACACCAGGTCCAGTCTCCGCGCTTCCTTGTCATGTCCTTAATGTGCTGACTCAGAAAGTTTTCTCTAATCACTTCCATCAACTTGGCATCCCATGTGGGTCCCAGTTCTTCCAGTCTCTTTCTCTGTGATTGAAATCTCCCATTTTAAATAGTTTTGTTTTAGCCCTAAATGCCCTCCTGATTGCTTATGCTAAGATGTTTACCATCACTTGGTTGTCGTCCTTATATTCCTCCCTCAGCCTCCTATTATTAGGTGGCAAGATGAATATCACTGCAACTACTACTTTGAGTCCCCAAGTCTTAAGTGAGCACATTATGAAATCGTACTCCAATAATTTGCTTATTTCTCTCACCTCTTCAAAACTCCATTGATTCCTAATTAATAGTGCCACTCCCTCTCATCTCCTGTTTCTTTTGTTTTTCCTTAGCACTTGGTATCTTGCAGGAAATAAGGCATCTGATATCACTTTTGTTAATATTGTCTCAGTGATAGCTATTACTTCTAGCATGACTTCAGCTGTTTTTTCTTCTACTACTAATTGCTCTTGTTAGAACCATCTGCATTAGAGTACCACACTCTGATGCTACTGGTCCGTCTACTCCCTCTTCATGACGCACATCACCAGCAGGGAAAAGGGAGGCTGGGGTCTGGTTTGGGCCTCCCTACCAGGAAGGTTAAGAGCAGGGAAGGAGAAGGTAATGGAGGAGGATGTAGGGAGAAAGGTAAAGAGTGGGGGTGGGGATTCGGTGTTAGTTATGGTGCTGGGGAGGTGGGGATTGGCCCAGAGTTGGTTCAGCTGGGAAAGGGGGTTGAGGTTGTGTCTGGAGGAGTTCCTTGAGTTCAGGTGTTCCCACCTCCTGGCCCTTCGTCTGTTGCTCTTCTTCCCTCTTGAGGGATTATCACATTCTCTTTTAGCTCTTTCCTCTCCTTCATCGCCCTGTCCCAATATAGGTAGATACAACTATATCGTCGTGAGGTCTTTAGGCATGCTTTCTGTCTAAAGATCGTGTCCCCGAGCTTTATGAGACCAAAAAGTTCATTTGATTTGGCAGTGTTTGCCATGGGAGAACCTCCCAACTCTCTAAAAATTCGTGATTTACCCTCCTGTATATTCCACATTCCATATAATTTTCCACTCCTCATCTACTACCTGGACCACCTTCAGCCTCCTGGAGTCCATGAATCATCAATGACCTCCTTCTTTCTTCCTGCCATTGCCTCTCTTCAGATTTCTTTCTCCATTTTTACCATTTATCCACAGTTGCTATATTTATTTGCTTTTACACTTTTTTTTTCATTGCAAATTGCTACAGTTCCTCTACAACGGGAACTGATCTTTGCCTCAAACTCCTCTCTCAGTTGGGTCTTTAGGTCATCCATTATCGTTCTCAGGTAGTGCTTGCCATCGCCTTCATTTCCCTCCTCTCCCTGTTTTTATGAGTGCCTTTGACTTGCTGTCCCTTCACTTACACAAAAGTGTGTGTGTGTGTGTGTGTGTGTGTGTGTGTTGTTTGTTGTGAGAGTGTGTGTCTGTGTGATGTGAGGTATGTGTGTTGTGGGTTGAGTGGAGAGTGAATAAGGGTTGGAATAATACTGGCACTTGCTCTGGTAGCGTATAATTGGTAGCCATGGACCTGCCTCAATGATGTCCAGCTTGTAACTGGACTCCCAATCAAACAGATGTCGGGGATATGAATTTGAGGGTCGTCATAGTGTACCGTCATACCGGTTGGTACACAGGAATAAATATTTTAAGTACATATAACGTTAATATCACGGACAGTACACTAAGTGTATTGACATGTGGGCAGATCAATGTACTCATCAATGTGAGTTTTTAATGTGATTATGTTTCTGAGTATGAATTTTGTTGTGTGTGTATATGAGTGTGAATTTGTGTTTGTTAGTGTTTATATTTGTGTGTGTGTGAGCGTTTGTCAATTTGCGTTTCTTTGTGTCAGTTTGCATAAATGTGCATATGTGTGTGTATGTATGTACTCGTAAATTTATGTTTGTGTAGTGGATACTGTTTGTTCATAAGTTGATGTGTATGATAATATGCGTGTTTGTGTCCTCCGCGTGGTTGTGTGAGTGTTTGTGTCCTCCGCGTGGTTGTGTGAGTGTTTGTGTCCTCCGCGTGGTTGTGTGTTTGTGTCCCCCGCTGGTTGTGTGTTTGTGTCCTCCGCGTGGTTGTGTGTTTGTGTCCTCCGCGTGGTTGTGTGAGTGTTTGTGTCCTCCGCGTGGTTGTGTGAGTGTTTGTGTCCTCCGCGTGGTTGTGTGTTTGTGTCCCCCGCGTGGTTGTGTGTTTGTGTCCTCCGCGTGGTTGTGTGTTTGTGTCCTCCGCGTGGTTGTGTGAGTGTTTGTGTCCTCCGCGTGGTTGTGTGAGTGTTTGTGTCCTCCGCGTGGTTGTGTGTTTGTGTCCCCGCGTGGTTGTGTGTTTGTGTCCTCCGCGTGGTTGTGTGTTTGTGTCCTCCGCGTGGTTGGGGGTGTTTGTGTCCTCCGCGTGGTTGTGTGAGTGTTTGTGTCCTCCGCGTGGTTGTGTGTTTGTGTCCCCGCGTGGTTGTGTGTTTGTGTCCTCCGCGTGGTTGTGTGTTTGTGTCCTCCGCGTGGTTGTGTGAGTGTTTGTGTCCTCCGCGTGGTTGTGTGAGTGTTTGTGTCCTCCGCGTGGTTGTGTGTGTTTGTGTCCTCCGCGTGGTTGTGTGAGTGTTTGTGTCCTCCGCGTGGTTGTGTGGTTTGTGTCCTCCGCGTGGTTGTGTGTTTGTGTCCTCCGCGTGGTTGTGTGAGTGTTTGTGTCCTCCGCGTGGTTGTGTGAGTGTTTGTGTCCTCCGCGTGGTTGTGTGAGTGTTTGTGTCCTCCGCGTGGTTGTGGATGTTGTGTCTCCGTGGTTGTGAGTTTGTCCTCCGCGTGGTTGTGTGAGTGTTTGTGTCCTCCGCGTGGTTGTGTGAGTGTTTGTGTCCTCCGCGTGGTTGTGTGAGTGTTTGTGTCCTCCGCGTGGTTGTGTGAGTGTTTGTGTCCTCCGCGTGGTTGTGTGAGTGTTTGTGTCCTCCGCGTGGTTGTGTGAGTGTTTGTGTCTTCCGCGTCGTTGTGTGAGTGTTTGTGTCCTCCGCGTCGCTGTGTGAGTGTTTGTGTCCTCCGCGTGGTTGTGTGAGTGTTTGTGTCCTCCGCGTGGTTGTGTGAGTGTTTGTGTCCTCCGCGTGGTTGTGAGTGTTTGTGCAATCGTCCATCCACGAGAGTATGATCACGCGTGTGTGTACTCACCTAATTGTATTCACATAATTGTGGTTGCAGGGGTCGAGACTCAGCTCCTGGCCCCGACTCTTCACAGATCGCTACTGGGTCCTCTCTCCCCCTGCTCCATGAGCTTTATCATACCTCGTCTTAAAGCTATGTATGGTTCCTGCCTCCACTACATCACTTGCTAGACTATTCCACTTCCTGACAACTCTATGACTGAAGAAATACTTCCTAACATCCCTTTGACTCATCTGAGTCTTCAACTTCCAATTGTGACCCCTTGTTTCTGTGTCCCCTCTCTGGAACATCTTGTCTCTGTCCACCTTGTCTATTTCACGCAGTATTTTGAATGTCGTTATCATGTCTCCCTTAACCCTCCTGTCCTCCAGTGTTGCCTTAATCTTTCTTCGTAGGACATTCCCCTTAGCTCTGGAACTAACCTTGTTGCAAACCTTTGCACTTTCTCTAATTTATTGACGTGCTTGACCAAGTGTGGGTTGCAAACTGGTGCTGCTTACTCTAGTATGGGCCTGACGTACACGGTGTACAGTGTTTGCCAGGTTTGCCAGGCGTCCATATGCTGCAGCAGTTATCTGGTTGATGTGTGCTTCCGGAGACGTGCTCGGTGCTATACTCACCCCAAGATCTTTCTCCTTGAATGATGTTTCCAGACTTAGGCCACCTAGCCTATACTCTGTCTCCAGTCTTCTTTGTCCTTCCCCGATCTTCATGACTTTGCATTTGGCGGGGTTAAATTCGAGAAGCCAGTTGCTGGACCAATTGTCCGGCATGTCCAGGTCTCTTTGAAGTCCTGCCTGTGTGTGTGTGTGTGTGTGTGTGTGTGTGTGTGTGTGTGTGTGTGTGTGTGTGTGTGTGTGTCTTTAATAAAAAAATATAACATTTAAAATGCTAATGGAATTTTTTTCCACTCTGGGGTGAAACGTCTGAAAATATTTGCTAATGAGCTTATGACAAATAATGTCTAGGAAGAATCTAACTTTGAGATGTTATACTGAGAACTGACCAGTTTCAATATAGCGTAGTGATTAAGTTTACCCTAAAAGACAATTTTAATAGGGAAGTAGAAATTATTTCTAACTCAAGAGCCCTTTGTGTTCTTTGGAGAAAGAACTTAGATCTAGGTGAAATACCGGAGGCCTTAAAGAGTGCAGACATAGCTCCTTTGCATAAGGGAGGTAGTAGAGCACTAGCTAAAAATTACAGACCAGTAGCCCTCACTTCTCACATCATAAAAATCTTTGAAAGAGTGATGAGACGGCAGATTACAAAGTTCATGGACCAGCACAACCAACATAACCCGAACCAGCATGGTTTTAGAGCGGGACGATCATGCCTGTCACAGCTGCTGAATCATTATGACAGAATTACGGAGGCATTGGAAGACGATCAAAACGCAGATGTGATTTACACGGATTTTGCAAAGGCGTTTGATAAATGCGATCATGGAGTGATAGCACACAAAATGAGGGCCATAGGCATTACGGGGAAGGTAGGCAGATGGATCTTTGAGTTCCTAACACACAGAACACAAAAAGTAGTAGTGAACAGGGCAAGATTCAGCATCAGCGAGGTCAAAAGCTCAGTGCCCCAAGGCACTGTCCTGGCACCTCTGCTGTTTCTCATCCTCATAGCAGACATAGATAAAAACACCCGGCACACTTTTGTATCATCATTTGCAGATAACACTAAAATAAGCATGAAAGTCACTACGGTAGAGGACACTGAAAAATTACAGGAGGACATAAGCAGGGTCTTCCAGTGGGCAGTGGAGAACAACATGACGTTCAATGGTGATAAGTTTCAGCTGCTTAGGTATGGAAAAAATGAAGAACTCAAAATCAACACTATATACAAAACGCAAGAGGGTCACCACATAGAACGAAAGGAACACGTAAAGGACTTGGGAATAATTATATCTGCTGATCTGTCTTTTAAAGACCATAACAAGACAAAGATCACAACAGCCAGGAAGATGACGGGGTAGGTATTGAGAACTTTCAAAACAAGGGAAATAATGCCGATGGTGACACTATTCAAATCGCTAGTGCTCCCTCACTTAGAATACTGCTCAGTGCTGACTTGAGGGCCTGGTCCCAAATCTGCACACTGCCATAACAACATACTGGAGTGAGAGATATGGGAGCAAGTGTAAAATAAACCCAGTGAGGAGCAGGGGTGCGGTGGGGACAATACGGGAGCACTGTATTAACATCCGGGGTCCCAGACTATTCAACATCTTACCAGAAGATATCCGAAACACGGCTTGAACCAGTGTAGAAGCCTTCAAGAGGAAACTGGACAAGTATCTTCACCGGGTGCCAGATCAACCAGGCTGTGATGGATATGTGGGGCAGCGGGCCTCCAGCAGCAACAGCCTGGTTGACCAGGCCAGCACCAGACGAGCCTGGCCCATGGACGGGCTCAGAGAGTAGATAAACTCTCGAAAGTCTTCAAAGGTATATCAAAGGTATATCAGCCTAGTGATAAGTTCCATTACAAAATATTGATCATGTCCAACAGAGCTGTGATTAATTTTAACACAGAAATTATTTCTCATTAAAATAGTAAATTACGTCTAACATAGCAGTGATTATTTTTAATATAGCTTAGTAATTACATCTAGCAGAGTAGTCATTATTTCTGACATTGAGTAGCGAATAATTTCTAACATAAGCTGGTGATTATATCTAACAGAGTACCGGTTATTTCTCTATTCTAAATCGTATAATTTAAATTATACGATTTAAAATAGAACACATTCTATAATTTTCTTATCTATAACTGGCATTATCATGTTATTTTCATTATGATTATTTATATATATTTTTATTTTTTTATTAACACATCGGCCGCTTCCCACCAAGGCAGGGTGGCCCGAAAAAATAAAAACTTTCATCATCATTCATTCCATCACTGTCTTGCCAGAGGCGCGCTTACACTACAGTTTATAAAACTGTAACATTGACACCCCTCCTTCAGAGTGCCGGCACTATACTTCCCATCTCCAGGAATCAAGTCCGGCCTGCCGGTTTCCCTGAATCCCTTCATAAATGTAACCTTGCTGACACTCTAACTGCACGTCAAGTCCTAAAAACCATTTGTCTCCATTCACTCCTATCAAATACGCTAACGCATGCTTGCTGGAAGTCCAAGCTCCTCGCACGCAAAGCCTCCTTTATCCCCTCCCTCCAAATTTTCCTAGGCCGACCCCTACCCCGCCTTCCCTCCACTACAGATTTATGCACCCTCGAAGTCATTCTATTTTGTTCCATCCTCTCTATATGTCCAAACCATCTCAATAAACCCTCCCCAGCTCTCTGGATAATAGTTTTGGTAATCCCGCACCTCCTCCTAATTTTCAAACTACGAAATCTCTTCATTATATTCACACCACACATTGCCCTCAGACATGACATCTCCATTGCCTCCAGCCTTCTCCTTGTTGCAACATTCATCACCCATGTTTCACACCCATATAAGAGTGTTGGTATAACTATACTCTCATACATTCCCCTCTTTGTTTCCAATGACAAAGTTCTTTGTCTCCACAGACTCCTCAGTGCACCACTCACCCTTTTCCCCTTATCAATTCTATGATTCACCTCATCCTTCATAGATCCATCTGCTGAATACATTCACCTCCTCCATACTCTCTCCCTCCAATCTGACATCCAATCTTTCGTCACCTAATTTTTTTTGTTATCCTCATCACCTTACTCTTTCCTATATTCACATTTAATATTCTTCTTTTACATACTCTACCAAACTCATCAACCAACCTCTGCAACTTCTCTTCAGAATCCCCAAAAAGCACAGTGTCATCAGCAAAGAGCAACTGTGACAACTCTCACTTTGTGTTAGATTCTTTATCTTTTAACCCCACACCTCTTGCCAACACCCGAGCATTCACTTCTCTTACAACCCCATCTATAAATATATTGAACAACCACGGTGACATCACACATCCTTGTCTAAGGTCTACTTTTACTGGGAAATAATCTCCCTCTCTCCTACATACTCTAACCTGAGCCTCACTATCCTCATAAAAACTATTCACTCACTGTGTCTGTGCGTGCGCCCTCGTGTGTGTGTGTGTGTTCGCGCTTGCGCTCGTGTGTTTCATGTGGGTGTATGACCCACTTAATATTTGTACTAATGACTCATTACAATTGTGACGGAGTGTGGGCGTGTCAGTGGCTCTTTACTTTGTAATTTGTTCATGATTGTATCCATGTATAGGAGTGTAGATGGTTCATAATCTTTGTAACTGGCATGATTGTGACCAGATCTACCTGGTGTTCATTACCTTTGTAACTAGTTCAGCTATCATACCTTTGGGGTCCAGTCCCTGGTCCCAGTATGTACCTCTGTAATCTTTTGACTACCGCCTACAGGATGAGTATGGGGTGCAAAATAAAGATACAGTATTAAACTAACAACGAACTAACCTACCTCTTATTCCATACACCTGCAACATCTGCCACATTACCTCCCTATCCAGCCTGTCATACGCCTTTTCTAAATCCATAAATGCTACGAAAACCTCTTTACCCTAATCTAAATACTGTTCACCTATATGTTTCACTGTGAACACTTGGTCTACACCCCCCTCCCTTTCCTACCTTTAACAAAGCCTCCATGTTCATCTGCTATCCTACTCTCCGTCTTACTCTTAATTCTTTCAATAATAACTCTACCATACACTTTACCAGGAATACTCAACAGATTTATTCCCCTATAATTTTTGCACTCTTCCTTTGTCCCCTTTGCCTTTATACAAAGGAGCTATGCACGCTCTCTGCCATTCCCTAGGTACCTTACCCGCTTCCATACATTTATTAAATAATAGCACCAACCACTCCAAGACTATATCCCCACCTGCTTTTAACATTTCTATTTTTATCCCATCAATCCCAGCTGCTTTACCAACTTTAATTCTACCATTCTACAACTGGCTCTTCCTCACTCCTACAAGATGTTATTCTGTTACGACCTCCAGATGTTTCGCTGAGTTGTCCCTGTCACGACTCACTCCACACTCGCCAGCAGCGACAGCTCCAGCGACAGTACCAGTCGAGGAATGTCCTCCTGAGTCACTTGTCTGAAGAAGTCCTGTCCTGTTGCGACTACTGACGACACCTCACTCGCGGGCACCAGCAGGTTGTGCCCCAGGTTGAGTGAACCCTGCAGCGACTACTACGATGACTGCTTCACCCTGTTACGTCACCCTGTTACGTCACAGCTCAGCCGCAGCTATGTCTCCCGTGTTGCAGTACGTGTCCTGACACAGGAAGGCGTGCAGTGCTGCATCGACGCTCACTGCCTTAGACCACGAAGCACACCGTTTTTTTCTTCCCTCTCTGGAGGAAGTTTTTTTTTCCCATGTCCATATGTTTATGTATATATGTTTTTCTTTCGTGTTCTGTGATCTGTTCTTGCGAGAGAGAGACCGAGTTTTTTTTTACTGCCAGACATGGTCAGGGACGACCATGGGCATGTGGCCTAGTGATGTAGACAGCCTTGCTGTCTGCATAGACAGCCATGCTGTCTGCCTGCCGAGCATATGTAAGCTGTAAGCCTACAAAACTAGTTCCCATAGTTTCTGCCAGAGGGCAAGCCGGTGGGCATGCAAGCCTGCCCACCCCTGCCTCTCCCTCACTTGGTGCCCAGACATCAGTCAGTCAACAGGCCTAACTCTTCTCTCCCTCGCAGGGCATGGCCCACCCGGGCGATGGCCACTAACACACAGCCTGTGTACTCACCCTTCATTACAAATAAAGTACGAAGCCTCCGAAGCCTTATCATTGCTACCCCACTACCAAGAAGACGCAATAAGCATTGAAAACAATTCCTCCTTGCCCAATACACGAAATCACAGCTTCCCTATCTTCATCAACATTTAACAATTCCTCAAAATATTCCCTCCATCTTCCTGATACCTTTAACCCTCCATTTAATAACTCTCCTCTTCTATTTTTAACTGTCAAATCCATTCGTTCCCTAGGCTTCCTCAACTTATTAATCTCACTCCAAAACTTTTTCTTATTTTCTATAAAATTTGTTGATAACATCTCACCCACTCTCTCATTTGCTCTCGTTTTACATTGCTTCACCATTCTCTTAACCTCTCTTTTTCTCTCCATATACTCTTTCCTCCTTGCATCACTTCTACTTTGTAAAAAAATCTCATATATTAAGTTTCTCTTCCTTACTATTCTCTTTACATGATTCCACCAATCCCTCTTCTTCTCTCCTGCACCCACTTTCCTGTAACCACAAACTTCTGCTGAACACTCTAACACTACATTCTTAGACCTACCCGATACATCTTCGATCCCATTGCCTATACTATCACTAGCCCATCTATCCTCCAATAGTTGTTTACATCTTACCCTAACTGCCTCCTCTTTTAGTTTATAAACCTTCACCTCTCTCTTAATTGCTGCTTCTGTTTTCCTTGTATCGCATCTACCTTTTACTCTCACTGTAGCTACAACTAAAAAGTGATCTGATATATCTGTTGCCCCTCTATAAACATGTAAATCCTGAAGTCTACTCAACTGTCTTTTATCTACCAATACATAGTCCAACAAACTACTGTCATTATGCCCTACATCATATCTAGTATACTTATTTGTTCTCTTTTTCTTAAAATATGTATTACCTATAACTAAACCCCTTTCTATACAAAGTTCAATCAAAGGGCTCCCATTATCATTTACACCTGGCACCCCAAACTTACCTACTACACCCTCTCTACATGTTTCTCCTACTTTAGGATTTAGGTCCCCTACCACGATTACTCTCTCACTTAGTTCAAAAGTTCCTTTACATTCGCTTAACATCTCCCCAAATCACTCTCTCTCTCTCTCTCTCTCTCTCTCTCTCTCTCTCTCTCTTCTTCTACACTCATCTCTTCTCTATGTACATACTCTCTTATTATGATCCACTTTTCGCATCCGACCCTTATTTTAATCCACATAATCCTTGAATTTATATTTTTATATTGCCTCTTTTAATTCCATAACTGATCCTTCAACATTATTGCTACCCCTTCATTAGCTCTAACTCTCTCAGATACTCCTGAATTAATCCCATTTATTTCTCCCCACTGAAACTCCCCTACCCCCTTCAGCTTTGTTTCGCTTAGGGCCAGGACATCCAACTTCTTTTATTTCATAACATCAGCAATCATCTCTTTCTTATCATCCGCACTACATCCACGCACATTCAAGGATCCCAATTTTATTAAAAAATTCTGATCTTTTTTAATAATGTATACAGGAGAAGGGGTTACTAGCCCATTGCTCCTGACATTTTAGTCGCCTCATGCGACACGCATGGGTTACGGAGGAAAGATTCTTTTCCACTTCTCCATGGAGAATAGAGGAAATAAAGAACAAGAACTATTAAGAAAAAGAAGAAAAACCTAGATGTGAGTATGTATATATATATATATATATATATATATATATATATATATATATATATATATATATATATATATATATGCTTGTGTAGTGTGACCTAAGTGTAAGTAGAAGTAGCAAGATATACCTGTTATCCAGCGTGTTTATGAGACAGAAAAAGACACCAGCAATCCTACCATCATATAAAACAGTTACAGGTTTCTGTTTCACATTACTTGTTAATATTTTCATTGATATTATCATTATTATTGTTATTATTGTCATAATGATTATTATTTTAATTATTTTATCATAATAATTATCATCATTCAGAAGTTGAAATGGGCCAAGCAGTGTATCTTCTGTTGAGTGGGTGAGTGTAACTTTTGTTGAGTGGGTGAGTGTAACTTTTGTTGAGTGGGTGAGTGTAACGCTTGTTGAGTAGGTGAGTGTAACTTCTGGAAATAAATGGTATAAAATACCGACACAATGGAAAAATAAACACATAAGCAGTATAATGTGATCCTTTATTGACAACGTTTCGCCCACGCAGTGGGCTTTATCGAGTCACAGACAGTGTAACTTCTGTTGAGTGGGTGAGTGTAACGCCTGCTGATTGGGTGTATAACGCCTGTTGAGGGGGTGAGTGTAACTTCTGTTGATTGGGTGAGTGTAACGCCTGTTGAGTGGGTGAGTGTAACTTCTACTGAGTGGGTGAGTGTAACTTCTAATGAGTGGGTGAGTGTAACTTCTGTTGATTGGGTGAGTGTAACGCCTGTTGAGTGGGTGAGTGTAACTTCTCCTGAGTGGGTGAGTGTAACTTCTCCTGAGTGGGTGAGTGTAACTTCTACTGAGTGGGTGAGTGTAACATCTGTTGAGTGGGTGAGTGTAACTTCTACTGAGTGGGTGAGTGTAACTTCTACTGAGTGGGTGAGTGTAACTTCTACTGAGTGGGTGAGTGCAACTTCTACTGAGTGGGTGAGTGTAACTTCTACTGAGTGGGTGAGTGTAACTTCTACTGAGTGGGTGAGTGTAACTTCTACTGAGTGGGTGAGTGTAACTTCTACTGAGTGGGTGAGTGTAACTTCAACTGAGTGGGTGAGTGTAACTTCTACTGAGTGGGTGAGTGTAACTTTTACTGAGTGGGTGAGTGTAACTTCTACTGAGTGGGTGAGTGTAACTTCTACTGAGTGGGTGAGTGTAACTTCTACTGAGTGGGTGAGTGTAACTTCTACTGAGTGGGTGAGTGTAACTTCTACTGAGTGGGTGAGTGCAACTTCTACTGAGTGGGTGAGTGTAACTTCTACTGAGTGGGTGAGTGTAACATCTACTGAGTGGGTGAGTGTAACTTCTACTGAGTGGGTGAGTGTAACTTCTACTGAGTGGGTGAGTGTAACTTCTACTGAGTGGGTGAGTGTAACTTCTACTGAGTGGGTGAGTGTAACTTCTACTGAGTGGGTGAGTGTAACTTTTACTGAGTGGGTGAGTGTAACTTCTACTGAGTGGGTGAGTGTAACTTCTACTGAGTGGGTGAGTGTAACTTCTACTGAGTGGGTGAGTGTAACTTCTACTGAGTGGGTGAGTGTAACTTCTACTGAGTGGGTGAGTGTAACTTCTACTGAGTGGGTGAGTGTAACTTCTACTGAGTGGGTGAGTGTAACTTCTACTGAGTGGGTGAGTGTAACTTCTACTGAGTGGGTGAGTGTAACTTCTACTGAGTGGGTGAGTGTAACTTCTACTGAGTGGGTGAGTGTAACTTCTACTGAGTGGGTGAGTGTAACTTCTACTGAGTGGGTGAGTGTAACTTCTACTGAGTGGGTGAGTGTAACTTCTACTGAGTGGGTGAGTGTAACTCTACTGAGTGGGTGAGTGTAACTTCTACTGAGTGGGTGAGTGTAACTTCTACTGAGTGGGTGAGTGTAACTTCTACTGAGTGGGTGAGTGTAACTTCTACTGAGTGGGTGAGTGTAACTTCTACTGAGTGGGTGAGTGTAACTTCTACTGAGTGGGTGAGTGTAACTTCTACTGAGTGGGTGAGTGTAACTTCTACTGAGTGGGTGAGTGTAACTTCTACTGAGTGGGTGAGTGTAACTTCTACTGAGTGGGTGAGTGTAACTTCTACTGAGTGGGTGAGTGTAACTTCTACTGAGTGGGTGAGTGTAACTTCTACTGAGTGGGTGAGTGTAACTTCTACTGAGTGGGTGAGTGTAACTGCTGACCTGAGAGCGAGGTGAACTCTGAAAAAGAGTGACCGCAGGTAACTTAACATAACCTAACCTAGCCTCATTTAGTCTAACTTTGCGTAAGTTATAAGGAACGAGAGAGTATTGATTAATAAGTTAAGAGGGAAACTTAAAAAGCTTCACTTTGGGAAACACATTGGAAAACTGACGTTGCTTGATGTTGTGTTGTTCCATTACACACTTGTGTTTCTCTCAGTTGTTGTAGCTAATAATAGTAGTAGTCGTAGTCGTAGTATTAGTGGTAGTAGTAATAGTAATAGTAGTAGTAGTGATATCCCTGTAGCGATACCTTTAAGAGGAGCCTATTTTTTTTTTTTCCTTCTTAATTCAACTTGTCGATTATATTTCGCTCATAACTCGAGAACGCCTCATCCAAGCGACATCAAATTTTCAGCACTTGTGTATGGTAACGAGGACCAAATTCTTGGAACAGTTTGCATGTTCACGTACCCAATGCCCTAAGTGATTGACCCCCATCCCCTTCCCAGCATCCTGGAATGGCTGGATAACTTCCTCAGAATAGCTAAATAACTTCCTCAGTGGAGAAGTTTTAATCGTTAAAAAAAGGTACCAAAAAAAAGGTACCAAAAAAAAAGGTGCCAAAATTCAGATGTATAGAGGCAAATTTAATGTTTTTTATATGTTAAATAGTGTAATAAAATTTATTCTAGTTAAATCACGTTAAATAATTTTCAGCTTACCTCTTGTGAACGGCGTCAGTATTTAATGGTTGATGCATCTAGGGTCAGGGTGATAATTAATGGTTGATGCATCTAGGGTCGGGGTGATAATTAATGGTTGATGCATCTAGGGTCGGGGTGATAATTAATGATTGATGCATCTAGGGTCGGGGTGATAATTAATGATTGATGCATCTAGGGTCGGGGTGATAATTAATGATTGATACATCTAGGGTCGGGGTGATAATTAATGGTTGATGCATCTAGGGTCAGGGTGATAATTAATGGTTGATGCATCTAGGGTCGGGGTGATAATTAATGGTTGATGCATCTAGGGTCGGGGTGATAATTAATGATTGATACATCTTTGGGTCGGGGTGATAATTAATGGTTGATGCATCTAGGGTCGGGGTGATAATTAATGATTGATACATCTAGGGTCGGGGTGATAATTAATGGTTGATGCATCTAGGGTCAGGGTGATAATTAATGGTTGATGCATCTAGGGTCGGGGTGATAATTAATGGTTGATGCATCTAGGGTCGGGGTGATAATTAATGATTGATGCATCTAGGGTCGGGGTGATAATTAATGATTGATACATCTAGGGTCGGGGTGATAATTAATGGTTGATGCATCTAGGGTCGGGGTGATAATTAATGATTGATACATCTAGGGTCGGGGTGATAATTAATGATTGATGCATCTAGGGTCGGGGTGATAATTAATGATTGATACATCTAGGGTCAGGGTGATAATTAATGGTTGATGCTATACTAGGGTCGGGGTGATAATTAATGATTGATAAACTAGGTCGTGTAATTAATGGTTGATTAGGTCGGGGTGATAAATTTAAGATTGAACATCTAGTCGGTTTGATGACATCTAGGGTCGGGGTGATAATTAATGATTGATACATCTAGGGTCGGGGTGATAATTAATGATTGATACATCTAAGGTCGGGGTGATAATTAATGGTTGATGCATCTAGGGTCGGGGTGATAATTATTAAGTTTCATTTGCGTGCTGGAAAATGTGATGTAGTAAAATAGTGAAAAACATGAAATCATTAGAATCCGAGCTATAACTAGTGAATGATTCATCTGATCGGCTTCAAATTATTACCACTTGTGTGATTCACTAAACAAAAGGTTCACGCTGTTTGTGGCTGCCAATATGCTATTTTTTTTATATAAACAGTGATAGTGATTTATTATTTTGTGGTTGGCATCAAAATGTTGACGATTCATTGTACAGGACGGATGATAAGCCACCAATTTAGTCTGGGTTGATGTAAATTGGAAATTTTACTGAAATAGTTCAGAAAGTGGAATTATTGGAACCAGATCAAAACTGAAGAATGCCTTTTATGGACGGTTCAAACTTTTGTCATTGATGGCCTTTATGAAAACGCATTTTGTCACTCACTTTGAGCTGTGTTAATTTATTTAGTAAATTGTTTCAAATGTCATGACTAAAAAAAATGCCTCCACCGAGCGTCTTCAAACCCTAAATACCGATAAATCTTAATCGGGAGAATTTTATATTAACTTTGTTTGAGTGTCAAGTTGCCAATTTTTGCCACTTTTTCGAAAATGGATTTATTTTAGAAATCAAAATCATTTTTTTTCTTACAAGATTTCAGAGTATTTTAAATAATATGTAAACGAGAAAAGAATTCTGCAAAGCAATGTCTGAGGTTTTATTGTGTTTTTAAGTCGAAGGCGGCTAGACTTTTCCATTTTTCCGAATATTCTCAACAACATTTTCATTTGTATTCTCACAAACTTTTATTTTTTATTCGAGAACGCCTTAATCAATCGCTTTCAAACTTTCATCGCTTCTGCAAGATCCATGGAACTGTCAGCATGCGAGGGCGTCCTATGCACAGTGCTTCACAGGTCATTCCCAAATTGTGTTTCCTTGGGACAGGTGTTGTCAGGCTCCTCTGATCAACTTCCTACTTCATCTTAGTAGAAAGTTGATATACTTGAAGGAGAGTGTTGATGCCAGTTTGTCACTTTCAATCTTGAAATGGTATTTATATTGTTTTAAGTTATTGCCTTATTTTGCCTTGATGCCGGTGAGGGGCTCTTGAAGCAAGGAAAGGGACTTATGTTATCATTGATTTAATCGAATTGGAATGCCACCCATTCCAATTCGAAATATATCTATGAACGGCATCAATGATTGATGCATCGTATGGGATGGACGGAAGATTCACTAGATTTTGGGTGTGTTGGCACAAATGTTGTTTTATTCTGTGCAATAACTGGAAAATGCATCTTCTGATCAGCTTTCATCTTCCAGTGTTGATGTATTTCCCTCAAAGGAAACAATCTATTGATGTTAGGTTGTGTAAGTCATCATGTGTCACTTTTATTAATCAAATTGGTTTCTCTGAAAAAATTGTCGAATATTTCTTCCGATCATATATAAGTCACACAGTGTTTGACTTTATTTGGTTATCCTGGGTTAAATCAACTTAATGTTCTATAATGTGTCTATAATATTTATGTACCCTCTAGACTACTGTCAAAATCTAGCATATTATGCATAATGCACAAAGGTTAAATAAAACTTACTTTCTTAAAACCTGGCTATTCTTACCTAGATAAAAGTTTGGGTTGATTTTTGCCTCTATAAGTTCCATTGTTTTGTTAAAAAAAAAATGAAATAGTGTTCTTCATGGGAAATTTTCTTAGTGTTGCATCTGATTGGCTTCAACACTGCCATGCTGATCACTTGATACCACAACACCTGAGCTACTTCAAGCTTAATGTTCTTGTGTTTATTAGAATAACGTTCTCTTCGGTTCATCTGAAAGATCTGAATTATATTTGGTCTGTGTATGACCCACTTTACCATTTTTATTAAAGCAATTTGAATATTAGATTTCATATAATGACTTGTAAATTCTTCTTCCGATCTTCAGTGATAATATTGAACTGGCATCAACACTCACTTTACGTCTCACACTCTACTAGTCTAATCGCGATCATTGAAGTACAGGAGACTGGGGTTGTGCAATACGGGGATACCTTCCTCGGATCACTGAGGTGAATATTAAAATGGTATACAATACCGACAGGTTGGTAAGACACGTGTGCAACAGTTAGGTATCTTTATTACGAAACGTTCCGCCTACACAGTAGGCTTCTTCTCTATCTGAAACAATATGAAGTTGAAGTGACAGAATGGAGACTTATATACTGACAGAAGGTGAAGTAGAAGATAAAATGTAATCACTGAGAGGTCAGGTCCCTCGCAAATCCAACCATTCACACTTGTAAAAGTTGACCAACGTGTTTTCTGTTGTGTGCCAAGATACCATTGTGTTGCAGTGTCTGACTGAGTGAATATTAAAATGGTATAAAATACCGACAGGTTGGTAAGTAAGACACATGTGCAACAGTTAGCTATTTTTATTCCGAAACGTTTCGCCTACACAGTAGGCTTCTGAAAGCCTACACAGTAGGCTTCTGAAAGCCTACACAGTAGGCTTCTTCAGAAGCCTACTGTGTAGGCAAATTTTACAAGTGAGAATGGGTGGATTTGAGAGTGAGCTGACCTCCCAGTGATTACATTCTATCTTCCACTAGTGGACAGCACCTCACCTTCTGACAGTATATAAGGCTCCATACTGTCGCTTCTACTTCACATTGTAATAATATTGGTAGAATTACCTACAATATGTTAAGTAAAAGGACACAAATGCAACTAATGTGACATTTTATTGTGGCAACGTTTCGCTCTCCAGGAGCTTTGTCAAGCCGTTACAAACAATACATGGACACAGAGGGTATATATATGCTCAGAGTGAGGTGTAATACTAGTGGTAGTAGTAGTAGTAGAGACATAGGTTGTAGTAGTAGTAGTAATACAATAAGGTAGAATAATCAACTTGCACATGAGTAAGAGGTGATAAAAGCTATTACTTGGGTAGCATAAAAATATAGGTTAGACAAATAATTTATGTTGAAGGTTGGATTAGAGAAGACCTGTATCGGTGTTCCACCTCTGCGAAGTTCTTTGTGTAGTATTAGCAGGAGAGACTATGTGATGGCAGGGTTTACTGTTTTCAGGAGGATTCTTGCACCACCACAGTGCCAGGTAATGCCAGCGTCCTCTAGAGTGCCATGCCGTGCCGGCATCTACTAGATCATGGCCGTGCCAGTGTCTACTAGACTATGGCTCCAGCACAATGCCAGACCGTACCATCATCTACTAGACACTGGCACCAGCACAGTGCCAGGCAGCGGAGATGGTGTCCGGAAACAAGATTCTGACATCCGTCACCCGAGTTATAACTGGTGGGTGAGAGCAGCTAAAAACATTGTTGTCAACGCTGAAGAAAGACATTAAAAAGTTGAGGAGCGGACATGTGGATGTGGACTGGGGAGGGAGAAAGTTTAGCAGAGCCAGAGGCCGGTAATGGCCTATAAGTAACACAATTTGGTCAGGTCTGTGGAAGGTGGGAGGGAGAGCATGAGGAAGGGAGGGAGAGCATGAGGAAGGGAGGGAGAGCATGAGGAAGGGAGGGAGAGCATGAGGAAGGGAGGGAGAGCATGAGGAAGGGAGGGAGAGCATGAGGAAGGGAGGGAGAGCATGAGGAAGGGAGGGAGAGCATGAGGAAGGGAGGGAGAGCATGAGGAAGGGAGGGAGAGCATGAGGAAGGGAGGGAGAGCATGAGGAAGGGAGGGAGAGGAACAGTGCGAGAGAGAGAGGAGAGGCAGAGGAATGGAGAGAGAGAGCAAGGAAGAGGTAGAGAGGAAGAGAAGACTAATGAAGGAGAGGGAAAGGAAGGGAAAAGAAACTAGTGACAACAGTCACTGTAGACACTGTAGTCACTGTAATGACTGTAGTCACTCTAATCACTGTTGTTACTGTAGTGGATCTAGTCACTAGTCACAGTAGTGACTTTCATCACTGTACTGACTGTAGTTACTGCCATTACTGCAGTGACTGTAGTCACTGTGGTCATTGTAACTACAATCACCACAGTGACTGTAGTCTCTACAGTGTTCCAGTTACCACCGGGACAACAGTCGCTACAGAGAGTACAGTCAGCACTGTGATTACAGTCACTACTGTAACTGCAGTCACCACCGTCACTGTAGTAACTACAGTGACCACGGTGACAACACTCACCCCAGTCATAACAGTCTGGCGAGCCTGTTAAAGCATCCTCCAGAGACAATTATACAGAGGTCTAATCACCAAACAGGTAGTTAATTAACTCGACAATACTGTGTAAATAGCTGGTGATATAGTGCTTGTGTGTGTGTGTGTGTGTGTGTTCATGTGAACTACACACACACATACACACACACACACACACACACACACACACACACACACGCACTATACAACAGGCCTAGTGTCTAATCGACATGTGCCTAGATCAAAATGGTAACTAACACACACACGCCAAATGTAAAGTCATGAAGATCGGGGAAGGGCAAAGAAGACAGCAGACACAATATGGGCTAGGTGGCCAAAGATCTCACTCAAGGAAAAGGATCTTGGGGTGAGTATAATACCAAGCACATCTCCTGAGGAGCACATCAAGTAGGTAACTGCTGCAGCATATGGGCGCCTGGCAAACCTGAGAATAGCGTTCCGATACGTCATGCCCATACTGGAGTATGCAGCACCAGTTTGGAACCCACACCTGGTCAAGGACTTCAAGAAATTAGAGAAAGTGCAAAGGTTTGCAACAAGACTAGTCCCAGAGCTAAGGGTAATGTCCTACGAAGAAAAGTTAAGGGAAATCGGCCTAACGACACTGGAGGACAGAAGGGTCGGGGAGACATGATGACAACATGCAAAATGCTGCGAGTAATTGACAAGGTGGACAGAGACAGTATGCTCCAGAGATAGGACACAGAAACAAGGGGTCACAATTGGAAATTGAAGACTCAGATGAGTGTTAGGAAGTATTTCTTTAGTCATAGATTTGTCAGGAAGTGGAATAGTCTGGCAAGCGACGTAGTGGATGCAGGAACCATACATAGTTTTAAGACGAGGTATGATAAAGCTCATGGAGCACGGTGAGAGAGGACCTAGTAGCGACCAGTGAAGAGGCGGAACCAGGAGTTATGAATCGACCCCTGCAACCACAAATAGGTGAGTACAAATTGGTAAGTACACACACACACACACACAAGTATGAAGCAATTCCTGAATGAGGTGCAGTAGGAACGAGAACTAGAGGGAAAATCAGCAAATAAAATGATGGAACATGTGACCACAAAGTGCAGGGAGGCAGATAAGTTCATTCCAAGGGTCAACAAAAACAATGGGAGTCCATGGTTTACGTGGAAATGTAAAGAGGCCAAAGCCAAATGTGCTAGAGCATGGAAAAAGTATAGAAGGAAGGGAAAACAAGGAGTTTAGCCAAAGAACCAGAAACGAATATGCATGGTGTTACGGCCCCGTATCTAACAATGGTAGTTAGGTAATTACCTCACCGGCCGGCAGTCAAGGGGTTACGTCATCAGACCTGATGTTTGACTGCCTGGCCGGCTTGACTGACAGTGCTAACGAGACTCTCCCATATACAACACTGGAGAGTTCACCAGCTCCCTGATACACCTAGGGAGTGTACGAGACTCTCCCATATACACTGCTGGAGAGTGTCAGCGAGACTCTCCCCTATACAACACTGGAGAGTTCACTAGCTCCCTGATACACCTGGGAGTGTTCAAAAGACAGACCTGGAGATTGACTCTTCGTGCTGGTGACGGCCTTAGACTATCTACTGGCTTATTCACCGTACCGACTGTGTTCCTGAGACTATGTACCTGAAAATGGACTGTTGTACCTGAACTTATGTACCTGAAAGTGTGTGACACTGGTAACAGGTGGTGTCTTGTGTGACACTGGTAACAGGTGGTGTCTTGTGTGACACTGGTAACAGGTGGTGTCTTGTGTGACACTGGTAACAGGTGGTGTCTTGTGTGACACTGGTAACAGGTGGTGTCTTGTGTGACACTGGTAACAGGTGGTGTCTTGTGTGACACTGGTAACAGGTGGTGTCTTGTGTGACACTATGTGGTGTCAGGTATTTAGTGGTGTAGTCAGTCAGAGTTTGTGACGATGGCACGACACAGGTTGAGTCGTGTATTTGATGTGTGTCATAACGCGGTGAAAAGGTTTTATTAGAGATGGGTTCATGATGCAAGGAAGGTGTCTTATGGGCACAGAGAGAAGGGTGTCGTGTGACACAGAAGAGAAGGCGTGTCGGGTGACACCGGGGGCGTGTCATGTGACACAGAGAACGGGTGTCAGGGGACCCCGTGAGAAGGCGTGCCATAAGACAAAGAAGTATCATGACAAGGTGTGGTAGTGTCCTGCGTGACACTAGAAGATGGCAGCGTCTTGACACTACACCGAATACTCGATTTTACTTGTGACTTTTATCTTGTACTGTGATTTTGTGTAAATAGGTTTTTACACAGATTATTAGATTATGTTTTTATTCAGATTATATGCTTTTATATTAATAATATATATTTAATATAATAAAAATCTGAAATACGATATTTTACTTAGTATCCCAAACAGTCGTTTAATTACAAATGCTTCTTTATTTGTAATACATGGATAAGAAGAAAGGCCCAGCGGCAATACCAGAATGACATAGCATCGAAATCCAAATCTAACCCAAAGTTGTTACACAGTCACATCAGGAGGAAAACAAGGGTCAAGGACCAGGTAATCAGGCTGAGGAAAGAAAGCGGGTTACTCACAAAGCATGACCAGGAAGTATGTGAAGAGCTCAGTACAAGATTTAGAGAAGTATTCACAGTGAAGACAGAAATGCTTCTCGCAAACTGAGGCGGTAGGGTACACCAGCAAGTGCTGGACACACTGCACCTAACAAAGGAGGAGGTGAAGAAACTGCTAGGTGAACTAGTTACCTCGAACTGGGTGGGCCCAGATAACATCTCTCCATGAGTTATGAGAGAGGGAGCAGAGGCACTGTGTGTGTGCTGCTAGCAGTAATCTTCAATAAATCTATCGAAACAGGGAAACTACCTGAGGTGTGGAAGACAGCAAACGTAGTCCTAATTTTTAAGAAAGGAGACAGACAGGCAGCATTAAACTACAGACCAGTGTCACTGACTTGTATAGTATGTAAAGCCGTGAAGATAATCGGAAAAGTGCTGGAGCACCTGACAAAAATTCATCCTGTAAGCCACAAAAGCAAAATTTAAAAGGAATAATGGGCATTTTCTATTGTTTTGCAATAAAAGGAGTTGGAAAATAACACTTACTTGCCAGGAACAAAAACATAGTGTTATCTTGGAGTGAGCATTATACCAAGCACATCTGAGGCGCACATCAACCCTGGCAAACCTAAGAATAGCGTTTCGACATCTAAGTAAGAAGGCATTCGCAACACTGTACACCGTGTACCTCAGGCCCATTCAGTCCCATATTGGAGTATGCAGCACCATTATGGAACCCACATCTGGTCAAACACGTCAAAAAACTGGAGAGGTGCAAAAGTTTGCAACAAGACTGGTCCCGGAGCTAAGAGGTTAAGAGAACTCAACCTGATGACACAAGATAGGAGGGATAGAGCGAATATGATATCGACGTATCAAATACTGAGAGGAATTGACAAGGTGGACAGAGCTAGAATGTTTCAGAAATGGACACAGGAAGAAGAGGACACAGCTGGAAGTTGAAAACTCAGATGAGTCATAGGAAGTATTTCATTAACCTCAGAGTTGTCAAGAAGTGGAACAATCTGGAGAGTGAAGTAGTGGAAGAAGGATTCATACATAGCTTTACGAAAAGGTATGATAAGGCTCTTGGAGCAGCTAGAGAGTGACCTAGTAGCGACTAGCGACCACATATAGGTGAGTACACACGCACACACACACACCACTCTCCTGCTGAGCCAGTTGCAATCTCTGCCAAAATCCAATTCTCTTTCTCGGTCATTGAACTTATTCACTAAATTGCTAAATTGGTTATCACTGGCACCAAGATGGAATGAATTCCCATTTATCAGAAGTATGTAATTGGCAATTCTGAGAAAGGTCATGAGTAAGGACAGTTCTTTTAAATAGTATAATTAATTTTGACCTACTGGAGACACTTGCAGATCTCAAACCACAAGGATATATTCACTCTAAAGTTCAACAGTGAGTAAAGACTTAGACCCTTTCATCAAAAACATTACATTTCGTTTATTAAGTTAATTTGACGAAGCTCTATTTGATCGAAATGTCGTTTTCGGTAAAGGCTTGTTCTGTCTGCGTGTCTTTAACTGCTTGTGGGGGGATGGGGGGGTTACAGCCAGTCATTCAACGTAGCGAGCAGTGTCTGATGCCACAGCAGTGTCTGATGCCACAGCAGTGTCTGATGCCACAGCAGTGTCTGATGCCACAGCAGTGTCTGATGCCACAATACTCACCCGACTCGATCTCAATGGCGTACTACTGACACTAATGAAGAAAAGTAAAAAATTGCAGAGCAACCTCTCATTAAGACAAAGGTTTCGCTGTGTAAAGCTTTACCAAATTACCTTGATGACTCAATAAAGCTCTAGAGAGTGAAACATTGTTCCAATTAAAGCGTCTTCTGCATCTTGTGGTTTTTCTTCATTTAACTCGTGTACATATTACCAAGGACAGCAAAAATATACCTCATTATGACATAATGACTCTCGCTCTTTATCTATAAAAATCTTAATCCTACAGTAAAAATAATTATTAACATATATGTGCAGTCTGTGTTAAGCAATTTATATATTTTACTTGAGTTGTGTTTCTAATGTGGTTGTGGTTTGAGTTGTGTTTGTAGTGTGGTTGTTGAATTGTGTTTCTAGTGTGGTTGTGGTTTGAGTTGTGTTTGTAGTGTGGTTGTTGTTTGAGTTGTGTTTCTTGTGTGGGTGTGGTTTGAGTTGTGTTTGTAGTGTGGTTGTGGTTTGAGTTGTTTAAAGTGTCGTTGTGGTTTAAGTTGTGTTTGTAGTGTGGTTGTGGTTTGAGTTGTGTTTGTAGTGTGGATGTTGTTTAAGTTGTGTTTGTAGTGTGGTTGTTTGAGTTGTGTTTGTAGTGTGGTTGTGGTTTGAGTTGTGTTTGTAGTGTGGATGTTGTTTAAGTTGTGTTTGTAGTGTGGTTGTTGTTTGAGTTGTGTTTGTAGTGTGGTTGTGGTTTGAATTGTGTTTGTAGTGTGGTTGTGGTTTTAGTTGTGTTTGTAGTGTGTTTGTGGTTTGAGTTGTCTTTGTAGTGTGGTTGTTGTTTGAGTTGTGTTTGTAGTGTGGTTGTTGTTTGAGTTGTGTTTCTAGTGTGGTTGTGGTTTGAGTTGTGTTTGTAGTGTGGTTGTTGTTTGAGTTGTGTTTCTAGTGTGGGTTTGGTTTGAGTTGTGTTTGTAGTGTGGTTGTGGTTTGAGTTGTTTATAGTGTGGTTGTGGTTTGAGTTGTGTTTGTAGTGTGGTTGTGGTTTGAGTTGTGTTTGTAGCGTGGATGTTGTTTAAGTTGTGTTTGTAGTGTGGTTGTGGTTTGAGTTGTGTTTGTAGTGTGGTTGTGGTTTGAATTGTGTTTGTAGTGTGGTTGTTGTTTGAGTTGTGTTTGTAGTGTGGTTGTTGTTTAAGTTGTGTTTGTAGTGTGGTTGTGGTTTGAGTTGTGTTTGTAGTGTGGATGTTGTTTAAGTTGTGTTTGTAGTGTGGTTGTTGTTTGAGTTGTGTTTGTAGTGTGGTTGTGGTTTGAGTTGTGTTTGTAGTGTGGATGTTGTTTAAGTTGTGTTTGTAGTGTGGCTGTGGTTTGAGTTGTGTTTGTAGTGTGGCTGTGGTTTGAGTTGTGTTTGTAGTGTGTTTGTGGTTTGAGTTGTCTTTGTAGTGTGGTTGTTGTTTGAGTTGTGTTTGTAGTGTGGCTGTGGTTTGAGTTGTTTGTAGTGTGGTTGTGGTTTGAGTTTTGTAGTGTATTTGTGATTTGAGTTGTGTTTGTAGAGTGGTTGTGGTTTGAGTTGTGTTTGTAGTGTGGTTGTGGTTTGAGTTGTGTTTGTAGTGTGGTTGTGGTTTGAGTTGTGTTTGTAGTGCGTTTGTGGTTTGAGTTGTGTTTGTAGTGTGTTTGTGGTTTGAGTTGTGTTTGTAGTGTAGTTGTGGTTTGAGTTGTGTTTGTAGTGTAGTTGTGGTGTGAGTTGTGTTTGTAGTGTGGCTGTGGTTTGAGTTGTGTTTGTAGTGTGGTTGTGGTGTGAGTTGTGTTTGTAGTGTGGTTGTGGTTTGAGTTGTGTTTGTAGTGTGTTTGTGGTTTGAGTTGTGTTTGTAGTGTGTTTATGGTTTGAGTTGTGTTTGTAGTGTAGTTGTGGTTTGAGTTGTGTTTGTAGTGTAGTTGTGGTGTGAGTTATGTTTGTAGTGTGGCTGTGGTTTGAGTTGTGTTTGTAGTGTGGCTGTGGTTTGAGTTGTGTTTGTAGTGTGGTTGTGGTTTGAGTTGTGTTTGTAGTGTGGCTGTGGTTTGAGTTGTGTTTGTAGTGTGGCTGTGGTTTGAGTTGTGTTTGTAGTGTTGTTGTTGGTTTGAGCTGTGTTTGTGGTTTGAGTCAGGTGTGTGTTTATTATCGTGGCGGTGGTTCACTTCAGTCCTGATTTTCAGATTTTGCCACCGAAGTGGCTAGTTTATTGTGCTCCCATATCCATCCTGTGGAGGGTAGCGCAAGAGCATATAAATCTGTAGTGGAGGGAAGGCGGGGTAGGGGTTGGCCTAGGAAAGGTTGGAGGGAGGGGGTAAAGGAGGTTTTGTGTGCGAAGGGCTTAGACTTCCAGCAAGCATGTGTGAGCGTATTTGATAGGAGTGAATGGAGACAAATGGTTTTTAATACTTGACGTGCTGTTGGAGTGTGAGCAAAGTAACATTTATGAAGGGATTCAGGGAAACCAGCAGGCCGGACTTGAGTCCTGGAGATGGAAGAACAGTGCCGGCACTCTGAAGGAGGGGTGTTAATGTTGCAGTTTTATAACTGTAGTGTAAAGCACCCCTCTGGCAAGACAGTGATGAAGTGAATGATGATGAAAGTTTTTCTTTCTCGGGCCAAACTGCCTTGGTGGGAATCGGCCGATGTGTTAATAAAATAAATCCATGGCATGCCAGTGGCTCTCCTTGCATTACAGTTTTATAATTGTATTATATTTGTAACTACCAATAACATTGTACACTTGTAACATGCATTGAAATAAAAATTATTATTATTATTATTATTATTATTATACACAAAAGGCCTAGGAACTAGGCCCCAAAAGGGTTAATAATTGTACATTTGGATTTATATCTACAGTTCACTTATCTGTTACAAGCAAATTTAGGGAATTTGCTTAGACTTCAGTCGTGAGCGTCACAAATCTGTCTTCCAAGTGTACGTTGTTTATTTGTAACCTAATATATACTTTTGCAATGTTTATGGAGAAGATGAAAGGTGTTATCGCATTTTTCGGGGAAGGGCAACATTTCGCGCTGATAAATCTTCACACAGATCGAAATGTTATCCCGTTAAAGGTTTGATTTATAGCATGTTGCATCTGGTGTGCAGAGTGCTTGTCCCCGGACTATAATGTGTCTGTAACTAATTGCAGCCTGTTTAACTGTGTTTGCAACGTTTCCTTTATCCGGCTGGTAGAGTGCCTGCACCCGGGTTGTGTCTTGCCCTTAACCGGAGCATGAAGGGCTTATATTAATCATAACTCTTCACATTTCACGTAAACTGTGCCTTTAAAAGGCGTTTGGTTGCTTGTAACGTGTTAACTTACAGTTATTGGTCCCCGTGTAAAGCATTTCATTAAATCTTGTGAAGGTGGAGAGCTGTGAAGGTGAGAGTATTGAAACATTCATCAATATTCACGTCAGTGAGAGGCACATGCTACGCTCCACGAGTGGTGGTAGTGGTGGTAGTGGTGGTAGTGGTGGTAGTGGTGGTGGTAGTGGTGGTGGTAGTGGTGGTGGTCGTAGTGGTGGTAGTGTTGGTGGTAGTGGTAGTGGTGGTAGTGGTAGTGGTGGTAGTGGTGATGGTGGTAGTAGTGGTAGTGGTGATAGTGGTGGTAGTTGGGGTGGTGGTAGTGGTGATGGTGGTAGTAGGGGTAGTGGTGATAGTGGTGGTAGTGGGGGTGGTGGTAGAGGTGGTGGTGGTAGTAGTGGTAGTGGTGGTAGTGGGGGTGGTATTGGTGGTGGTACTGGATTATCGGTATACCCCCAGATCCACCGGTAACTTAATTACAATTAATATAATAGACTTAACAGTTAAGTTACCCACAACTCAGGTCACTGGTTAATCACTAAAGTGATTCACCACCATCCAATTCTGCCATTTATAACACATATAATAAACTTATCATAATAAATCGATGAAATGCAGAACCGGGGATCAAGCGAAGGAGAACTGGAAAACCTTGATGAATATTGTATCATTTTACTGGACATTTCAGCTGTTACAAGAGTTTACACTTACCCATATCTAAATACGGATCATTATGAAGCAATAGCGCAATGTATAACTCACAGACTCAGGTACTTACACTTGGCCATTCTCTTGCCGGAATATTCTTCACTCTCACGACCTACTACACTCCTTCAGGTTCTGTGACTTCGCAGTCGAGTTCTTTCCTTCGCTGCTTACCCGTTCCATTGAAAACCTTTGTTGACTTGACCCTATCTCCCACTCAGGATTTATTAATAGTGGACGAAATAAGGACAATGCTCTACTTTTGATTTAAGCCAGTTAGCCCCTCCTTGAATAGCCCAAAAGAAACATATGTTTAGAGACTATATATAAATTCCATATCTAGTGGATATGTTAATCTTACTTTATACTCGCTGGCCAGAATATAAACATTCATTAATATAACAGATAGTTAAGATATAGCCCCATGTCTCATCCCTTTACCTTAAAAAAATACCAATTGTTGAGAGAATCCACAATATACTTAAGCACTAAGGACATTATTTTTATCACAAACCTTAAATACATCAGTCCTTTAAATATACAGAAACTTGATTAAAATATTAGATACAGTTCTACCATGACATGATACAACATTATTTCCAAACAGAATAATTAATTTTTCAGTTCTGACAAAGCTATTTCCACGGATATCGTCTCAAGGCAATTAAAAAGTAATTTGAGCCATACTGGTCTTCGGCGTCTCTTCTGTTGCCATGGGCGACTCATCAGTCACTCTCCTATTTTCAATCCAGGATCAATTTCAACACGCCCAGGAATATTTCTAGAACACTCAAACAATCTCGTGTTTCAGTATTAAACATCTCACATATTAGTGAGTCTATATTCAAGCAAACTTCTCTATGTTGGCTGTTGTATTACACAACACATATCAGGCTACATATCTCCTTCACACACACAACATGGAATGTTATTTTATGAGCCACCTTGAAAGTCTGGTTTGTAAAACTTTATGTATTCCGATCGCTGCACGGTCTGGAAAATGGTATCATCATATTTTATAACCACAGTCCGTTATACGCCATCGCACGTGAAAGGAAGAGTACAGAGTGGGGCAAAAGTTTCTAATGCGGTTCAAATTTAGCGCTGAAGATTTGAAACAAATCGGAAAATGTATTTGCAAATTATCACATAAACACTAATAATTTCTTCAATTAAAATGGCAAATTAGGACATATACATCCCAAAACTTAATCAAGCCTTTCAATATAAGCTTTGAAGACAAGATGAAGAAGCAGTGTCGTGTTTTCTCAGAGAAAAAACAAATCCTAAAATACACAAGAATATTAAAGTTGAAACTGCTAGGAATTTGCTTTATCAAGTTATCAGGACTGAAGTCTGAAGACAATCACAGGAAAAACACTATTTCAATTTTACAAGTTTTTTTTTCCATAAAAATGTTTAATAAATTTCATTAGATTAATAATGTTCAAAATCGTTGTATTTTACTCAGGGTGAAGCATGAAGCCAGCATGAAGCCAGCATGAAGCCAGCATGAAGCCAGCATGAAGCCAGCATGAAGCCAGCATGAAGCCGGCTGTTGAGGTGGTTTGAACATGTAAAGAGGGTGGAACAAAGTAGAATGACTTCGAGAGTATATATATAAATCTGTAGTGGAGGGAAGGCGGGGTAGGGGTTGGCCTAGGAAAGGTTGGAGGGAGGGGGGTAAAGGAGGTTTTGTGTGCGAAGGGCTTAGACTTCCAGCAAGCATGTGTGAGCGTATTTGATAGGAGTGAATGGAGACAAATGGTTTTTAATACTTGACGTGCTGTTGGAGTGTGAGCAAAGTAACATTTATGAAGGGATTCAGGGAAACCAGCAGGCCGGACTTGAGTCCTGGAGATGGGAAGAACAGTGTCTGCACTCTGAAGGAGGGGTGTTAATGTTGCAGTTTTATAACTGTAGTGTAAAGCACCCCTCTGGCAAGACAGTGATGAAGTGAATGATGATGAAAGTTTTTCTTTCTCGGGCCAAACTGTCTTGGTGGGAATCGGCCGATGTGTTAATAAAATAAATATATATGACTGTTGCAGGTCACATGTTCAGCATTTTTGTAAATTTATGTATAAGGAAGTCAGTGTTTGTGGTTTTAACATTTTATTTAGCCTGATTTTAGACCTAGTCCACTAGATGTTTATCTCAAAAGGCCAAACAAGTTTATGACACTAAGAAGGTAGCGATATATAATACCTTTATACCTTTGAAGGGTTTTGAGAATCTTCCATCTCCCATAATCCGGCCCTGGATGTGGCATATCTGTTGCTTGCGTGGTCAACCAGGCTGTTGCTGCTGCCTCCCCGCTGACCCACATTGCCATCTTCCTCTGGAAGACTTCTATACTTTTTCCGTCAATGTTTCTGATATCTTCTGATATGATGTTAAAAATCTGGGCCCATGGATGTTGATACAATGTTTTTTTTTATTATACCCACGACTCCTCTGCCTTTCACTTAGTTTATTTTACACTTTGTCCCATATTTCTCCCTCCGTTACAGTATGTTGCACACTACAACTTTGGAATCAGGAATGTGTGTGTGTGTGTGTGTGTGTCCAGCCAGTACATATTTAGGATTATGAGATATTTCCAGTAATTTAAAAGCTTTATTGGCTTTATGCGACCAGTTAATGATCTTTGAATCTATTTCTACACTGATGTCTCTCCTACCCTGAATGAAGCTGTCAACACTGAACACTCTAAGTGAGAGTGAACAAGTGATTTGAACAGTGCTACTATTGGTACTATTTCCCTTGTTTGAAAAAGTTCTCGTTATTCATTGTCATTTTCCTGGCCGTCATTATATTTCTCTTGTTTTCTTTGAGCGAAAGATCACCTAACATTATTACTCCCAGGTTTTCCTTCTGCTGTATTTGGTAATCCTCTTGCTTTGTTGTTTGAAGTGTCCCTCCTGATTTCTTTATTCTTCCCTTAACTATGCAGTTGAAACTTTTCACCAATGAACGTCGTGTTACTCTCCAATGCCCATCGAAAAACTTTGCTTATATTTTCCTGCAATTTTTCCGTGTCTTGTACCAACTTGATTTTCTCGCTTCCTGTTAGGATCATCCGCAATGAAAATTACTAAACTGTGGTGAGTGTTTTTATTTATGTCTGATATAAGGATGAAGGCGCCAGGACTGTTCCTTGGAATACTGAGCATTTTACTTGGCTAATGTTGGATTTTGCTCTGTTTACTACCACTCTGTGAGTTCTATTTCTCAAAAAAAGTTGAATACCCATTTGCCAACTTTTCCCCTTTATACCTATCGCACTTATTTTGTGTGTAATTATTCCACGATCTCATTTGTCAGATGTTTTTTCGAAGTTCGTGTAGACTTTATCAGCGTTTTGATTATTTTCTCCCAGCGCCTTCGTAAGTTTGCCACAGTTGATCAGTGAGACAAACAAGATCTTCCCGCTATAATCACGCTGGTTTGGGTTGTGATAGTTTTGCTGTTCCATAAAATTTGTAATTTGGCGTCTCGTCATCCTTTCGAAAAGTTTTATTGTGCGATAGTAATTATTGGTTAACATTTAACTGTCTCCTCTAAGGAAAGCTATTCTGTACTCTACAAGGCCTCTGGAATTTCACCTAGATGTAAGCTCTTTTTCCAAAAGATGCTGAGTGATCGTGATAGCTGAATTTTGCATTTCTTTAAATAAGGGTTTCCATGAATCCGATCCAGGTGCTGCATGAGTGGGCATGTTTTCAATTTCTTTTTCGCATCTCTCACATACAGACCTGATCCTCCCTGTGACCTGTTTACTCTGTCACTTCTATAAATATTGTAACTTTATATCGTTATCTCGCCATCCAAAACATCCCTTTGTTTGTCTTTGTGTAAGCGGCTCCAAACATAGCATTCGTCCACTTGCAAAGTTAACTTCTTCATTTCTATTTGTTTTCAAACCCTGAATATTTGCAAATAGGAAGGAGGATATACCTTTTTTGTTGTTGTTTAATTTGGTGTGGGTTTTGTTAGTACCACTGATGCTGTGCCATCACGTGATATGGCTCTTGGTGGACATATTTCAGGTCTCCCCAGTGCTGTTGTAAATGTGGCATGTTGTATGTTAGGCCCGGGTATGTGCTGGACACGTTCACCGCGTTCCATTGCACATCTCTGGTGGGTGATGGTGGTTAGTGGTGGTATTGGTGTTGTTGGTAGTGGTGGGTTGTGGTAGTGGTTAGAGTGCATGTATGATATATATTGGTTAATGTGTGTGTCCCATGCATCACGAATATGTACCCATTCAACATAAATGTGTGTGTATGGAGCATACTACAGCTTGATTGTATGTATACATGGAGAGGGTTTCGGGGGTCAACGCCCCCGCGGGTCGGTCTGAGACCAGGCCTCGTGGTGGATCAGCGTCTGGTCAATCAAGCTGTTACTGGTGGCCGCACGCAAACTGACGTACGACCCACAGCCCGGCTGGTCAGGTACTGACTTTAGGTGCCTGTCCAGTGCCTTCTTGAAGACAGCCAGGGGGTCTATTGGTAATCCCCCTTATGTATGCTGGGAGGCAGTTGAGCAGTCTTGGGCCCCGAACACTTATTGTGTTGTCTCTCAGTGTACTCGTGGCGCCCCTGCTTTTCATTGAGGAAATGTTGCATCTCCTGCCGAGTCTTTCGCTTTCACAGGAAGTGATTTTCGTGTGCAAGTTTGGTACTAATTCCTCTAGGATTTTCCAAATGTATATTATCATGTATTTCTCTCGCTTGCTTTCCAGGGAATACAAATCAAGGGACTTCAACCGTTCCCAGTTATTTAGGTGCCTTATCGTACTTATGTGTGCCGTAAAAGTTCTTTGTACACTCTCCAGGTCAGCAATTTCGCCTGCCTTGAAGGGGGCAGTTAGTGGACAGCAGTATTCCAGCCTAAAGAGAACAAGTGATTTGAAGAGAATCATTATGGGCTTAGCGTCCTTAGTTTCGAAGGTTCTCATTATCCATCCTATCATTTTCCTAGCAGATGCGTTACATACAATGTTGTGATCTTTGAAGGCGAGATCCTCTGACATTATCACTCCCAGGTCACATTAATTTTTCACTCTATAGTATGATTAGAATTTGTTGTATACCCTGATACAGTTTTAATTTCCTCAAGTTTTCCATATCTGAATAGTTGAAATTTCTCTTCATTGAACTTCATATTGTTTTGAGCGGCCCATTTGAAGATTTGGTTGATGTCCGCTTGGAGTCTTGCGGTGTCATCGATGGAGGTCACTGTCATGGCAATTCGGGTGTCATCCGCAAAGGAAGACAGGGAGCTATGGCTTACATCTCTGTCTATGTCATATATGAGGAATAGGAATATAATGGGGGCGAGTACTGTGCCTTGTGGAACAGAGCTTTTCACAGTAGCTGCCTCGGACTTTATTTTGTTTACTATTACTCTTTGTGTTCTATTTGTCCGGAAGTTATAGATCCATCTACCAACTTTTCCTGTTATTCCTTTATCACGGATTTTGTGCGCTATTAGACCATGGTCACACTTGTCAAAGGCTTTTGCAAAGTCTGTGTATAAGACATCTGTGTTTTGTTTATCCTCTACAGCATCCAGGACCTTGTCATAGTGGTCCAGAAGCTGGGACAGGCAGGAGCGACTTGCTCAAAACCCGTGTTACCCTGGGTTGTGTAGTTGATGGGTATTTAGGTGGTTGGCGATCTTGCTTCTTAGAACCCTTTCAAAGATTTTTATGATGTGGGGTGTTAGCGCTATCGGTCTGTAGTTCTTTGCAATTGCTTTACTGCCACCTTTGTAGAGTGGTGCTATGTCTGTTGTTTTTAGTGAGTGTGGGATGACCCCTGTGTCCATGCTCCCTCTCCATAGAATGCTGAAGGCACGTGATAGGGGCTTCTTGCAATTCTTGATGAACACGGAGTTCCATGAGTCTGGGCCTGGGCCAGAGTGCATAGGCATGTCATTTATTGTCTTTTCAAAGTCTTGTGGAGTTAGGATAATATCCGAGATTTTTTAAATGACCAAATTTTGGGTCTCGTTCATAAAGAATTCCTTTGGATTGTCGACCCTTAATCTGGGCAGCGGCTCACTGAATACTGAGTCGTACTGGGACTTTAGTATCTCACTCATTTCTTGGCTGTCATCTGTGTAGACAAATGGTTCAGATTATTATTATTATTATTATTATAATGAAGGGGAAGCACTAAACCCGTAGGATTATACAGCGCCTGTGGGGGGATGTGGAAGGTATTCAGGCTTAATTCAGGGAACTGGAGTAGATCCAATTCCCTAGATCAAGAGCCCCTCACCAGCGTCAAGGAACCTTCCTTGAGGGGTTCAAATGGTTCAGAGAACCGACAAGTTGATAAATTAGACACAAGTGCAACACTTTGATGTCTTTATTGTGGAAAAAAAATGTCAAAGTGTTGCAGATATGTCTACTTTTGAGTGTACAATATGAATGTATATGTGTGTGCAACACACAAAATGAGTGTATATGTTTTTGTGCACCAAACATGAGTTTATATGTCTGTATGCATCATTGAGTATACATCTGTTCACCAGAAAAAAAAATAAGTATGGTGTGTGTGCGACATACAAATGTATATGTATGTTTACACCATACTAGTACATACTAGTACATACACTAGTACATACTAGTACATACTAGTACATACACTAGTACATACTAGTACATACTAGTACATACACTAGTACATACTTGTGCGTTGAAGAATGAGACACTTGTGCAACATTTGGGATTTTTTTTTTGTGGAAACGTTTCGTCAGTCAGTGGTTTCTTCAGTCCAATACAGAGAAGAACGGTGGAAAATGAAGAAGATTTTGAGGTAATCAGTCCCTCAGCCTGGAGCCGATGTTTTCAGTCCATCAGTTTTGAGAAATGTAGAACATATGTTGGGAGTAGTGAGTCATATAGTGCAGTCAGGTGAGTTGAAGCAGCAGGAGGCGGAGTCACTAGTGGAAAAATCTACTAGAGTAGATCATGGTTATAGGTGAGGCAAGTACTGTGTCTGACACATGTGATTTAAATGGCTTAGAAAACCGACAAGTTGATTGATGAACTCAACATATTGACTCCAGGCTGAGGGGACTGATTACCTGAAATTCCTCCTCATCTTCTACCGTTCTTTTCTGTATTGGACTGAAGAAGCCACTGGCTGGAGAATTTTTTACAGAATAAAGATTCCCAATTGTTGCATAAGTGACTCATTCTTCAACTTGTCGCTTTTCTAAACCATTTACATCATACTTGTGTACTCACCTAATTGTGCTCACCTAATTGTGGTTGCAGGGGTCGAGACTCAGCTCCTGGCCCCGCCTCTGCACTGTCCGCTACTGGGTCTCTGCTCTCCCTGCTCCGTGAGCTTTATCATACCTTGTCTTAAAACTATGTATGGTTCCCGCCTCCACTATATCGTTCGCTAAACTATTCCACTTCCTAACTACTCTATGGCTGAAGAATCGCTTCCTAACATCCCTCTGACTCATCTGAGTCTTCAGCTTCCAGTTGTGTCCCCTTGTTTCTGTGTTTCCTCTCTGGAACATCCTGTCACTATCTACCTTGTCGATTCCCCGCAGTATTTTGTATGTCGTTATCATGTCTCCTCTAACCCTTCTGTCCTCCAGTGTTGTTAGTCCTATTTCCCTCAACCTTTCTTCATAAGGCAGTCCCCTGAGTTGTGGAACTAGCCTTGTCGCAAACCTTTGCACTTTCTCTAATTTCTTGACGTGCTTGACCAGGTGTGGGTTCCAGACTGGTGCTGCATACTCTAGTATGGGCCTGACGTATACGGTATACAGTGTCTTGAACGATTCCTTGTTAAGGTAACGGAACGCTAATCTTAGGTTTGCCAGTCGCCCATATGCTGCCGCGGTTATCTGGTTGATGTGTGCTTCCGGAGACGTGCTTGGTGTTATACTCACCCCAAGGTCTTTCTCCTTTGATGAGGTTTGTAGACTTTGTCCACCTAGCCTGTATAAGTGTGTATAAGTGTGTGTGTGTGTGTGTGTGTGTGTGTGTGTGTGTATAAGTGTGTGTGTGTGTGTGTGTGTGCGTGTATGTGTGGGTGTGTGTGTATATGTGTGTGTGCACCTTCCTGATCAGCCGGGCTGTGGTGTATACGTTGGACTGCAAGCGGAGGGCACCAACAGCCTGATCGATGAGGCCAGCAATCAGGAAGCCTGGTCTGCAACGTAGCAGCAGGGAGCAGTGACCTCCAGAAGCGACTACGGGCAACCTACATGGAACCAACCATGGAACATGACTGTCTATGTGAGTATATATGTGAGTGTATTCACCATACAACATACGACAATGTAAACTGACTCATTTCATACAAACAATCCAATATTACTGAATCTCATCTACACTTTAATGACAACACGAAAACTGATGAAAGAATTTCAGCTTTAATTCCAAAGCGAGCGAAGATAACTGCAGCTTCAGTGTTGTTATTTACAAACTAAATACTCGTCTGAATGTTGCATAGAAATGAGGATAATAACTTAAACCAGGCCGAGTTATCTTTTCAAGTGCCTGACCGCCTGTCTTCAGTAGTGTTGATGACCGCCTGTCTTCAGTAGTGTTGATGACCGCCTGTCTTCAGTAGTGTTGATGACCGCCTGTCTTCAGTAGTGTTGATGACCTCCTGTCTTCAGTTGTGTGATGACCGCCTGTCTCATGATGACCGCCTGTCTTCAGTAGTGTTGATGACCGCCTGTCTTCAGTAGTGTTGATGACCGCCTGCCTTCAGTAGTGTTGATGACCTCCTGTCTTCAGTAGTGTTGATGACCGCCTGTCTTCAGTAGTGTTGATGACCGCCTGTCTTCAGTAGTGTTGATGACCGCCTGTCTTCAGTAGTGTTGATGACCGCCTGTCTTCAGTAGTGTTGATGACCTCCTGTCTTCAGTAGTGTTGATGACCGCCTGTCTTCAGTAGTGTTGATGACCTCCTGTCTTCAGTAGTGTTGATGACCTCCTGTCTTCAGTAGTGTTGATGACCGCCTGTCTTCAGTAGTGTTGATGACCGCCTGTCTTCAGTAGTGTTGATGACCGCCTGTCTTCAGTAGTGTTGATGACCGCCTGTCTTCAGTAGTGTTGATGACCTCCTGTCTTCAGTAGTGTTGATGACCTCCTGTCTTCAGTAGTGTTGATGACCGCCTGTCTTCAGTAGTGTTGATGACCACCTGTCTTCAGTTGTGTTGATGACCGCCTGTCTTCAGTAGTGTTGATGACCTCCTGTCTTCAGTAGTGTTGATGACCGCCTGTCTTCAGTAGTGTTGATGACCACCTGTCTTCAGTTGTGTTGATGACCGCCTGTCTTCAGTTGTGTTGATGACCGCCTGTCTTCAGTAGTGTTGATGACCGCCTGTCTTCAGTAGTGTTGATGACCGCCTATCTTCAGTAGTGTTGATGACCGCCTGTCTTCAATAGTGTTGATGACCACCTGTCTTCAGTTGTGTTGATGACCGCCTGTCTTCAGTTGTGTTGATGACCGCCTGTCTTCAGTAGTGTTGATGACCGCCTGTCTTCAGTTGTGTTGATGACCGCCTGTCTTCAGTTGTGTTGATGACCACCTGTCTTCAGTAGTGTTGATGACCGCCTGTCTTCAGTTGTGTTGATTACCGCCTGTCTTCAGTAGTGTTGATGACCGCCTGTCTTCAGTAGTGTTGATGACCTCCTGTCTCAGTAGTGTTGATGACCGCTGTCTTCAGTGTGTTGATGACCGCCTGTCTTCAGTTGTGTTGATGACCGCCTGTCTTCAGTAGTGTTGAGACCGCCTGTCTTCAGTAGTGTTATGACCGCCTGTCTTCAGTGTGTTGATGACCGCCTGTCTTCAGTGTGTTGATGACCGCCTGTCTTCAGTAGTGTTGATGACCGCCTGTCTTCAGTGTGTTGATGACCGCCTGTCTTCAGTGTGTTGATGACCGCCTGTCTTCAGTTGTGTTGATGACCGCCTGTCTTCAGTAGTGTTGATGACCGCCTGTCTTCAGTAGTGTTATGACCGCCTGTCTTCAGTGTGTTGATGACCGCCTGTCTTCAGTGTGTTGATGACCGCCTGTCTTCAGTAGTGTTGATGACCGCCTGTCTTCAGTGTGTTGATGACCGCCGTCTTCAGTTGTGTTGATGACCGCTGTCTTCAGTGTGTTGATGACCGCCTGTCTTCAGTAGTGTTGATGACCCCTGTCTTCAGTGTGTTGATGACCGCCTGTCTTCAGTTGTGTTGATGACCGCCTGTCTTCGTAGTGTTGATGACCCCTGTCTTCAGTAGTGATGACCGCCTGTCTTCAGTAGTGTTGATGACCGCCTGTCTTCAGTAGTGTTGATGACCGCCTGTCTTCAGTAGTGTTGATGACCGCCTGTCTTCAGTAGTGTTGATGACCTGTCTTCAGTGTGTTGATGACCCTGTCTTCAGTAGTGTTGATGACCGCCTGTCTTCAGTAGTGTTGATGACCGCCTGTCTTCAGTTGTGTTGATGACCCTGTCTTCAGTAGTTTGATGACCGCCTGTCTTCAGTAGTGTTTATGACCGCCTGTCTTCAGTGTGTTGATGACCGCCTGTCTTCAGTGTGTGATGACCGCCTGTCTTCAGTAGTGTTGATACCGCCCGTCTTCAGTGTGTGATGACCGCCTGTCTTCAGTTGTGTTGATGACCTGTCTGTTGTGTGATGACCTGTCTTCAGTGTGTTGATGACACCCTGTCTTCAGTGTGTTGATGACCGCCTTTCAGTTGTGTTGATGACCCCTGTCTCAGTGTGTTATGACCCCTGTCTTCAGTGTGTGATGACCGCCTGTCTTCAGTGTGTTGATGACCGCCTGTCTTCAGTAGTGTTGATGACCGCCTGTCTTCAGTAGTGTTGACCGCCTGTCTGTCTTTAGTGTTTGATGACCGCCCTGTCTTCAGTTGTTGATGACCCCTCTTCAGTTGTGTTGATGACCGCCTGTCTTCAGTAGTGTTGATGCCACCTGTCTTCAGTAGTGTTGATGACCGCCTGTCTTCAGTAGTGTTGATGACCGCCTGTCTTCAGTTGTGTTGATGACGCCTGTCTCTAGTTGTTGATGACCGCCTGCTTCAGTGTGTTGATGACCGCCTGTCTTCAGTAGTGTTGATGACCGCCTGTTGTCGCTGTTTGAGACGCTGTTTCGCTGTCTTCAGAGCTTGATGACCGCCTGTCTTCAGTAGTGTTGATGACCCCTGTTCAGTGTGTTGATGACCGCCTGTCTTCAGTTTTGTTGATGACCGCCTGTCTTCAGTTGTGTGATGACCGCCTGTCTTCAGTTGTGTTGATGACCGCCTGTGTTGTCCCGTTCTGTGTTGATGACCGCCTGTCTTCAGTTGTGTTGATGACCGCCTGTCTTCAGTTGTGTTGATGACCGCCTGTCTTCAGTAGTGTTGACGACCGCCTGTCTTCAGATGTGTTCTTGAACCGCCTGTCTTCAGTTGTGTTGATGACCGCCTGTCTTCAGTTGTGTTGATGACCGCCTGTCTTCAGTAGTGTTGATGACCGCCTGTCTTCAGTTGTGTTGATGACCGCCTGTCTTCAGTTGTGTTGATGACCGCCTGTCTTCAGTTGTGTTGATGACCGCCTGTCTTCAGTAGTGTTGATGACCGCCTGTCTTCAGTAGTGTTGATGACCGCCTGTCTTCAGTTGTGTTGATGACCGCCTGTCTTCAGTTGTGTTGATGACCGCCTGTCTTCAGTAGTGTTGATGACCGCCTGTCTTCAGTTGTGTTGATGACCGCCTGTCTTCAGTAGTGTTGATGACCGCCTGTCTTCAGTAGTGTTGATGACCGCCTGTCTTCAGTAGTGTTGATGACCGCCTGTCTTCAGTAGTGTTGATGACCGCCTGTCTTCAGTAGTGTTGATGACCGCCTGTCTTCAGTAGTGTTGATGACCGCCTGTCTTCAGTAGTGTTGATGACCGCCTGTCTTCAGTAGTGTTGATGACCGCCTGTCTTCAGTAGTGTTGATGACCGCCTGTCTTCAGTAGTGTTGATGACCGCCTGTCTTCAGTAGTGTTGATGACCGCCTGTCTTCAGTAGTGTTGATGACCGCCTGTCTTCAGTAGTGTTGATGACCGCCTGTCTTCAGTAGTGTTGATGACCACCTGTCTTCAGTAGTGTTGATGACCACCTGTCTTCAGTCGTGTTGATGACCACCTGTCTTCAGTTGTGTTGATGACCACCTGTCTTCAGTCGTGTTGATGACCACCTGTCTTCAGTTGTGTTGATGACCACCTGTCTTCAATCGTGTTGATGACCACCTGTCTTCAGTTGTGTTGATGACCACCTGTCTTCAGTAGTGTTGATGACCGCCTGTCTTCAGTAGTGTTGATGACCGCCTGTCTTCAGTAGTGTTGATGACCGCCTGTCTTCAGTAGTGTTGATGACCGCCTGTCTTCAGTAGTGTTGATGACCGCCTGTCTTCAGTAGTGTTGATGACATCCTGTCTTCAGTAGTGTTGATGACCGCCTGTCTTCAGTAGTGTTGATGACCGCCTGTCTTCAGTTGTGTTGATGACCGTCTGTCTTCAGTAGTGTTGATGACCACCTGTCTTCAGTCGTGTTCATGACCACCTGTCTTCAGTAGTGTTGATGACCACCTGTCTTCAGTCGTGTTGATGACCACCTGTCTTCAGTTGTGTTGATGACCACCTGTCTTCAATCGTGTTGATGACCACCTGTCTTCAGTTGTGTTGATGACCACCTGTCTTCAGTCGTGTTGATGACCACCTGTCTTCAGTAGTGTTGATGACACAAACACACCAGAGTTAGCATTGACGACAATGTACCAGTAGTTATTTTTTATATTACGTAGATCTGTAACACTGTACCGTAACACTGTACCGTAACACTGTACCGTAACACTGTAATATGAACGTAGATAAGCATATTTATGGAGATCTATATTCCACTATGATAGCGGGAACGTATATAAGCACATTTATGGAGATCTATAATCCACTGTGATAGCATGAAACTAGATAAGCACTAATGGAGACAGAAACCAAAATATATGATTGAATATCTAGATCTTCATCTGTTCGTTCTGCTGAAAACGACCTCATTTTGAGGTCGAAATATACAGACACTGTATTGATCTTGTGTGTCTCAGTGTTGGTACTGACCTCACACGGACAAGTGTATTTTTTTCTTTTACGAAGATCAATTTTAGAAGCTAAGAACTGTTATTCTACCTCAGCTCATTTCAAAGCCCAGCCCTATCTGATGTATAGTAACACCCCCCAGGATGCCACCCACAACAGTCGACTAACACCCAGGTACTTACTGCTGGGTGAATAGGGGAAGCAGGTGTAAGGAAACGTGCCCGGGATCGAACCATGGGCACTCAGTATATGAGGTGAGTGGGTTGGCACACAAGCCACGGTACACACGCATCAACGTAGCTAAGCACATTTACGGGGCAGATCTATAACCATGTTAGTAACGTGAATTACGTTAGCAAAGATTATGTAGCAAATAAAACACAAAATATTAGCTATCTTAATATTTCTTAACTAGAATATGCACATATTTAATTTATTAAGAGAATTACGGTAGGCTTATTCGGTCTTGCATCAACAACTGGGAGACAAGTTACAGTAACCAACGTTGAAAATTTGCTTCCGATCGAATAAGTTATTCTCGAGTAATGAACCAAAAAAAATCTTAGAGAAGAAAAAACTCTGTCATACACTTTGCGTTATGCCTACTCAACAACTTGGCATTTATAGTCTAACAAGAGTAGCAAACTTCATGTTAGTAAGAAATACGACTATTTTAACTTTCAAGTCGATCACAGAAGTTCTCCAATTCATGCACAAAAATATTTGAAGAACAGCAACAAATCCAACAATTGTTATAGGTATAAGTGGAAGATCAAAATTGGTTTTAGGCCTTGTAGGAGGTAATTTGCTAAACAAAATTTTTTTTTTAAGAAATCAGAGCATTAGTGTGCCAGTGATTAATTGTCAACGCCTCCATTGTCATCAGATCTTCATTGCTGTTATTTAACGATTTTAGAAACTTATTCCACACTCTGTACTATTCATTTTGCATGCATTGAGACACCAGGATAACTTTCTAGGACCACAAAGAGAGAGAAACAATTGGGTGTCAATATTATCAAAGCTACGCAGGTAATATCGTCTGTCTAATTCTTCCATTTGTTTGTGTTGTATAACATTTATATAATGATTTATCTAGTGTTAACACTTATGATGTACATTGTTAATGTTAACACTGATGTTGCACATTGTTAATGTTAACACTTATGTTGTATATTCTTAGTGTTAACACTTATGTTGTACATTGTTAGCAGCTGTGGCAACCCTCCTGTGACCTGTTTGTAGAACAAAATAAAAATAAACGACTTTTTCTTAGAAATCTGTAGATCATTGTACACTAATTTTCACTATGACAAAACAAAAAATATTAAAACTTATCTTTCTATGGTATCTTAAGGTTAGACAAATTTGATCGAGCAACGACAATGCACAACGGCCCTCTTGTGGCCTGTTATTTTTAGGGAAAAAATATCTGTGTTTTACAGGATAGTAAAGCAATGAAACCTTAATATAACTGCGGAAAAAATAAAATTACGAAATATTATTTTTCATGGTATATTGGCGCTTGACATAGTTAAGTCTTCGCTACCATGAGTCGGTGCGGTGTGTTGATTTCATAGAGTGTGTTGCTGCTTTAATATATCTCCGGTATTTGAATAGGTTGTGTTCCAGCTCCTGGCCCACTGCACCGTGTAGATCTACAGCACAGGTGCCTCTTAAGGATGTAGATCAATGGTTCAGAGAACCGACAAGTAGATAAATTAGACACACATGGGCCACACCTGGGTATCTTAATTGTGGAAATGTATCGCCACACACTGGCTTCATCATTCCATACAAAGAAGAATGGTGAAGATCAAATGGAGATTGAGTTAATCAGTCCCTCAGCTGAGGGACTGATTATCTCAATCTCCTTTTGATCTCCACCATTCTTCTTAGTATAGGACTGATGAAGCCAGTGTGTGGCGATACGTTTCCACAATAAAGATACTCAGGTGTCGCACATGTGTCTAATTTATAGCCTCTAAAGGATGTTGTTTGAGAACTTCTGGGCTGTTCCAAGTGTGTTAATCAGGTGCTAAACTTCTTCAGTGTGTTAAGCAGGTGCTAAACTTCTTCAGTGTGTTAAGCAGGTGCTAATCTTCAGTGTGTTCATCCCCCCCCCCCTAGGCATTCTTGAAGGTGATCTCTAGCACCTGGTTCTCTTCTTAATAAATGAGCTGTGATTCTTGCAGGTTTTAAGAAACATCTGCTGTCTCCTGCTTGCATTGAGGTACAGACAGCTGGCGTTATGGGATGCTTGGAGAAACATCTCTCGGATTATTGATGTTATAAGATGCTGGGAGAACCATCTCTCGGATTATTGATGTTATAAGATGCTGGGAGAAACATCTCTCGGATTATTGATGTTATAAGATGCTGGGAGAAACATCTCTCGGATTATTGATGTTATAAGATGCTGGGAGAAACATCTCTCGTATTATTGATGTTATAAGATGCTGGGAGAAACATCTCTCGGATTATTGATGTTATAAGATGCTGGGAGAAACATCTCTCGTATTATTGATGTTATAAGATGCTGGGAGAAACATCTCTCGTATCGTGCAGCTACTGAAAAAAAAGCTAGCTTCAGCTATGGTGAACTACGTAGTGAATGATGTTCACTGACATGAGTCAGACACTTTTCAAATAAATATTTATTGATAGCACTTACTGGTGCAAATAGGATCGCTTCATAATCTCCTCGATGGGAAACAGAATGGAATAAATTTCGTCGATTGCTAACATTTCTGCATTGATGAAACAGTTATTACAAATACATAAAATAATTCTCTCTCTCTCTCTCTCTCTCTCTCTCTCTCTCTCTCTGGGTATGAACTAATTGTAATATGTGATATATACTTTATTACTCTATTGATTGCGCTATAAGCTGGTATCTAGCTCGGCCAGGTACTGCAGGCCTATTAAACGTTCATGTGCTCGTGGTATGGAGAGCCTCTTCTGTTTGGTTGCTGGTTGGTGTTTGGGTAATACCATCATTGCAGGTCAGGTATTTGATGACATCATATACCTTGCTTGCTCTGCCTAAATTGTCACTGCATCATTGTTGACGTGTTGTTTGTTGTATTGGCATTGAATGTCGTTATCATTTAACCGTTGTACATCTCAGTGAGTTAATACGTAATGGATGTTTGACACATCAATCATGACTCCCACTGTATCTCCCTCGGGAGTCTTTAATATACTTGGAACTCTTGCTAGTCTTAGGTCCTCACTCTCTTTCCTGACTTGCAATGGTACTGACCACACCATGGCCGACTCAGGTGATGACCACACCATGGCCGACTCAGGTGATGACCACACCATGGCCGACTCAGGTGATGACCACACCATGGCCGACTCAGGTGATGACCACACCATGGCCGACTCAGGTGATGACCATACCATGGCCGACTCAGGTGATGACCATACCATTGCGGACTCAGGTGATGACCAGACCATGGCGGATTCAGGTGATGACCAGACCATGGCCGACTCAGGTGATGACCACACCATGGCCGACTCAGGTGATGACCAGACCATGGCCGACTCAGGTGATGACCATACCATGGCCGACTCAGGTGATGACCATACCATGGCGGACTCAGGTGATGACCACACCATGGCTGACTCAGGTGATGACCACACCATGGCCGACTCAGGTGATGACCAGACCATGGCCGACTCAGGTGATGACCACACCATGGCCGACTCAGGTGATGACCACACCATGGCCGACTCAGGTGATGACCATACCATGGCGGACTCAGGTGATGACCAGACCATGGCCGACTCAGGTAATGACCAGACCATGGCCGACTCAGGTGATGACCAGACCATGGCCGACTCAGGTGATGACCACACCATGGCCGACTCAGGTGATGACCAGACCATGGCGGACTCAGGTGATGACCACACCATGGCCGATCAGGTGATGACCACACCATGGCCGACTCAGGTGATGACCAGACCATGGCCGACTCAGGTGATGACCAGACCATGGCCGACTCAGGTGATGACCACACCATGGCCGACTCAGGTGATGACCACACCATGGCCGACTCAGGTGATGACCATACCATGGCGGACTCAGGTGATGACCACACCATGGCCGACTCAGGTGATGACCAGACCATGGCCGACTCAGGTGATGACCACACCATGGCCGACTCAGGTGATGACCACACCATGGCCGACTCAGGTGATGACCACACCATGGCCGACTCAGGTGATGACCACACCATGGCCGACTCAGGTGATGACCACACCATGGCCGACTCAGGTAATGACCAGACCATGGCCGACTCAGGTGATGACCACACCATGGCCGACTCAGGTGATGACCATACCATGGCGGACTCAGGTGATGACCAGACCATGGCCGACTCAGGTGATGACCAGACCATGGCCGACTCAGGTGATGACCACACCATGGCCGACTCAGGTGATGACCAGACCATGGCCGACTCAGGTAATGACCAGACCATGGCCGACTCAGGTGATGACCAGACCATGGCCGACTCAGGTGATGACCACACCATGGCCGACTCAGGTGATGACCAGACCATGGCCGACTCAGGTGATGACCACACCATGGCCGACTCAGGTGATGACCACACCATGGCCGACTCAGGTGATGACCAGACCATGGCCGACTCAGGTGATGACCACACCATGGCCGACTCAGGTGATGACCACACCATGGCCGACTCAGGTGATGACCACACCATGGCCGACTCAGGTGATGACCACACCATGGCGGACTCGGGTGATGACCAGACCATGGCGGACTCAGGGCAAATCTGCTTCTCTTAGGATCGAATACGCAAAGCTCACTCTACAACACTCTAGTAAACAGCTTGCTTTTTCCAAGGAGTATGATAGTAGAGGAAGCGGTATTATTGTTCAAGTGCTGGGCGTTTTATTATACTAAAATCAGTGTCATTAGTACCATGTTTATTCTGAAGCAGAGCCTGAGCAATTTTTCGAAAGGTTTGACAATTAGGTTCGAGCTTTGCAGTGGTGGATCAAGCACTGGGCGGCCCTTCTTAAAAGAATGTGACTTAAAAAGGTCCTGGAGAATGAATCTAGACTTTGTGAACTAGTGTGTTAAGTCAAATATTTTAAGTTATATCAATGAATTCCAGAGAAGTGTAGAAACGATCTGAAATCGAATAAATGTACATGTGGGCAGTGGTATATGATTTTTTCTAGGTAGCAATCTAAGGTATTCACTATATTCGTTAGTGAGATAGTGCAGTTACTAGACAACATTTTAGATGCTGTTAGTCCAGAAGTACATGTTTTTTCTTTAGGCTCTGATTCTTGTGCTTTCTTAACTGAAAGACATTTCCGTGTCCGGGTTAATAATGAGCTTTCCCCGGACTTTGTCCAAGCTGAAGGTGTCCCCCAGGGATTTGTTCTGAGCACAACACTCTTTCTCCTTGCTATAAATAATCTGGCATCAGTTCTCCCATCCAACATTTTGTCATCGCTTTATGTGGATGACTTTGCTATAGCTTGTGCAGGTGCTGACTGTCATCTCATTGCAGTTTCCCTCCAGCATGCCATCAACCGGGTTTCTGATTGGGCCACCACTCACGGGTTTAAATTTTCTAGTGGTAAAACTCATCAAATTACGTTTACTAGACATTCAGTGGTCTTTGATCATCCGTTGTACCTATACGGCTCACGTATCCCAGAACGTGATACAGTCAGGTTTCTCGGCCTCCTGTTTGACCGTCGATTGTCCTGGAAACCTCACATTACCTCTCTGAAGGACACTTGTCATAGCCGGCTGAACCTCCTAAAAACCCTCGCACATCTTTCATGGGGGGCTGATCGTAGAACTCTCCTCCGCCTACATTCACCCCTTATTTTATCGAAACTCGATTATGGTGACCAGATATATTCGGCGGCCTCCCCTACTACTCTTTCTAGCCTTAATTCCATCCATCACCAGGGATTACGCTTATGCCTTGGTGCATTTCGTTCTTCCCCGGTTGAGAGCCTCTATGTAGAAGCGAACATTCCATCCTTGTCCGATCGTCGTGATGCACATTGCCTTCGCTATTATGTTCGCTCCCATGACCTCCGCAACCCTTCCATGTATAGGATTGTCACAGATGTTAGTAGGCGCTCTTTATTTGTCCGTTGCCCCTGTTTACTTCGTCCCTTTTCTCTTCGTCTACATTCACTCTTGTTTTTCCTTCAGCTACCACCTTTATACGTTCATGTGACATCTCCCTTTCCCCTACCCCCTTGGGAAGTTCCTGCTGTCCGTGTCTGTTCTATTCATCTACCTTGCGCGAAAGCCCAACTACCTACGGCGGCTTCTCGCTCTTTCTTTCTAGACCATTTCAGTTCTCATTCCCATGCCATCGCAGTATACACCGATGGTTCAAAGTCGTCTGACGGCGTCGGATTCGCAGCAGTGTTTCCGGACAGCGTCGTACGAGGGCATCTATTACCCTCGGCTATCATATTTACAGCTGAATTGTATGCCATTCTTGTGGCACTTATCCGTATTGCATCTATGCCTGTGTCACCATTTGTGGTCGTTTCAGACTCCCTTAGTGCTTTACAGGCTATCCGAAAATTTGATACACCTCACCCCCTAGTTCTTCGTATCCACCTTTGGTTACGCCGTATCTCTAGCAAGAACAAAGATATTGTTTTTTGTTGGGTCCCTGGTCATGTTGACGTACAGGGCAACGAACAGGCAGACACTGCTGCACGGTCAGCAGTACATGACTATTTTGCGGTCATTGCAACAACCCTGGTCTGACCTGCTAAATAACAAACTTCATTCTATTAAACCTAGTATAGGTTTCTGGCCTTCTTCTTGTCACCAATGTCGAGGTTGGGAGACTACACTCTCCAGTCTTCGCATCGGCCACACTCGTCTTACTCACGGGTATCTCATGGAGAGGCTCCCTGCCCCTCTCTGTGAGCATTGTCAGGTTCCAGTGTCTGTTCGACATATTCTGTTGGACTGTCCACTCTATCAACGAGCATGCAGAATTTACCTCCAACTTTGTCTTTTGTCTTCGCTCTGCGGCACTTTCTTTACCTTCCCTTCTTGCAGATGGACCCTCCTTTAATCCTGACTCTCTCGTTGACTTTTTGACAGCAACTGACTTACTACACAAACTCTGAAGTTTATACCTCTAGCACCTCCCTCAGTCCCTTCTACCTCGATCTCTTGCTATACTCTATCCCTGCACTATCCACTACCCTACTACACTCTATACCCTACTAATCATCCCTCTCCCTCTTACAATCCATTCTTCCTGCATCCTACTTTCCCCTGAGGCACTGTATGACCCCTGTGGTTTAGCGCTTCTTTTGATTATAATAATAATAATCTGATTCTTGTGTCTGTAGTTGCGACAGCTAAGCTTGCAGAAAGAGAGAGAGAGAGAGAGAGAGAGAGAGAGAGAGAGAGAGAGAGAGAGAGAGAGAGAGAGAGAGAGAGAGAGAGAGAGAGAAATACTCTACACTTCTAAATATTTCTCATGACAATATTCTAGAGACAAAGGGTATCGTAGACAAAAACATTTCAAGTGATTTTAAGGTTGACACATCGGGTGATAACTCTCCACAAGCCTTCAAGAAACAGTTACAGGCAATTAATGTTAAAGGTAAGAGATCTGAACCTTTGAAATGCAAGTCATGTCCTCTCTGACTGTTTACAACTCAGAGTCAGTCTTCGGGTAATAATAAGCCTGGACGCTTGAGTAAGTCAACTAAAAAGAAACCAACAGGGTATATTTCACTAATAGTAGATATCCCCATTTCCCAGAATGATATGAATGATTGCTTGATATGGATGAATGTTAAAGATAGAGAGGCCTCTCACCGTTACTACTTTTAGGGACATTGGTGCAAACTGTTTTTCGTTGAGAGATGTTTTTCCCATATAGGAAGACACTTATCTCAACCAGAATATATTACTGGAAGTTTATGGTAGTGCAGTAATTTTTACACCTTTACAAAGGGTTTATGTAGATTCAGGGGTATTTAATTGTGTATTAGGGAAATTTTCCACGAAGGATGAATTACTGGTAATGGCGTCCTCTCATTGAGACTTTCGTGCTCCTACACTGAACAAATCCAGTTATTGCTATATCATGGACAATGTCCAAGGCAACCTCTGGCGAGAACACTGACCACAGTCATGGGGATCTAACAACGTGTTGGACAATTGTGTGATGGCAGCACACCAGGGCCACGCAATTTGAGTGAAACTCCCATCGTCAAGTCTTCCTGTTCCCTTGCCCGATGGAACGACGTTTAGAGAAGAGCAACTGAGTTATTTCCCTGGGTTTTGTTTTAAATTCGGCGGTGTCTGAAGCTGAAGCTAAAACTTTACCCCTTTATTTCTTTGTTATGAATGGCATTCTTAGGAGGAAAAATTCCCTTAACACTTGTAATGGAATTAATGAGCAGAATCTATAGAAAATATTTATCATCACCAGGTACACAACTCTTCCATGGGTGGACGCACCAGAGTGGCAAAAACTCTGTGTAGTACTGCTAGGTAATTTTTGGCCAGGCTTAGAAAAAGATATAAAACATTATGCCAAAGGCTTCCTAGACTGTCAGTCAGGTGGGAAGCTGGGACATTTCATAAAATCAGCTCCTTTGTTTTCGTTATCAGCTGATACTCGACTGTGTACACTCTTTGCCGAAATCTAAGCCTGGTAATCAGTTCTTCCACGTAATGGATAAAGCCACCAGATATCTTGAAATGGTGCCAGTCATTGTATTATTACTAAACCAATATTAAAATTCCTGGTAAAGTTTATATCGCATGTGGGGCTTCCATGTTCAGTCCATAGTAAGCCTCCAGAAAGATTCTGAGCAGATTTTTGGATAAAGCAAAGTTTCTCGGGTGCCAACCATCCTCTGACACAAGACGCACTTGAAAGTTTCACCAAACACTGTAAACAATGATGTACACTTACTGTCTTCATTTGAGTAAAGACTGGAACGAGTCTGTACCTTTGCTGCTCTTTACTATGAGAGAAACTGCTACATGTGGTCTATGGCCACACTACATGTAAGAGGACCTATAACCATACTGCAAGAAGGATGGTTAGGGTGAGTTTAAAATAAGGCTCCGATTCATAAAGCAATTATCCAAAGAAAAAATGGGATAGGCATCATAAACAAACTAATTTTCACTTTTTATATGTGAGACAATCACGGTGACACTGACGGTGAACATTGTTGGCCCAGCGAAGGTAATGGAGAAGCCAGATTTAAGCTATCTTTTGATAGATCTTCTAGGGGAAAGCCACCATATTAACTAGACGACGGTGTTTCGTCTGCTTCATACCATCAGTAACTATCAAATCTCCTCTTTCTACATTGACTCACATGCTTGGCAAAAGCTCAGTGGAGTGAAAGTGACACTATCAAGGTAGCAACTCTTGCAGGATCCACGAGGGTTGATGACTGACAGAGCAGAGGCTCACTTCACTCCCATACTGACCCTTCTTCAGCAGTGTGCAGATATCTTTTTCAGATGCTTTATAAAATGAACAATTGGACTTCACAGTGTGGATGTGGACATCGGTAAACTAATTAAAATAATGTTCTTCCCGAGAAGTGTAAGCTCATGCAATATATGAACTTCCAGCTGCGTCACCACTATGACAACACCTGCGGTCACCACTATGACAACACCTGCGGTCACCACTATGACAACACCTGCGGTCACCACTATGACAACACCTGCGGTCACCACTATGACAACACCTGCGGTCACCACTATGACAACACCTGCGGTCACCACATAAACAACACCTGCGGTCACCACTATAACAACACCTGCGGTCACCACTATGACAACACCTGCGGTCACCATTATGACAACACCTGCGGTCACCACTATGACAACACCTGCGGTCACCACTATGACAACACCTGCGGTCACCACTATGACAACACCTGCGGTCACCACTATGACAACACCTGCGGTCACCACTATGACAACACCTGCGGTCACCACTATGACAACACTTGTGGTCACCACTATGACAACTTGGGGTAAGTAAGTAAGTAAGTTTATTCAGGTATACACAAATACAGTTACATAGATTATCATAATTAGCAGCATATGTGTAGAAACCCTAGGATAACCCAAAATAGTCAGACAGAGTGACTTATTTCCAATGGGGTCCATTTAATACCTTAATATTATACACTGTAAAAGATATATGTTATTATACTATAAAGGATATATACTAGGAATAAGGTAAAAAAGAGTTATTTACATTTACATGTATGTTAGCTAAAAAAAATAAAAAAAACATTCTCTCCCTTTCTGTCGCTACATTCATTAGATACCTTTTGGTTCTCTTCTTGAACTAGCTCATGCTATGACTGCCTTTGACATGTGCAGGCAGTCTCTTCCATTCCTTTATTGCTGTACAATAAAAGGTGTATGAAGCCTGGCCACTGACTATGGCTACTACAAAGTTGTGCTTTGGCAGCAAGATATTCTGGACACTGTTTGTGAGCAACTTTATAAACATGATTCAATTTAAGTTGTTTTACTCTGTCTTCAATATTCAGCATATCCAATTTTTGTAATTCATCCTGGTCTACATGTTCTCTTGGTCCCAGGTCCAGGATGAATCTTACCATTTTGTTCTGTGTGATTTGCAGTTTATCTTTCAGTTTTTTTGTCAAGGCAGAGTACCATGAAGAGCAAGCGTAGTCAATATGACATTGTATAAGGGCTAGACATAGGGTCCTGCGAGCCTCAGTAGGTAGACACTGTGCTTGTCTGTAGAGGAACTTCAGTCTGGCATTCGCTTTCTTTACTACACTGTTCCCTATCAATTCTCCTGACATGCATGGGTCAAAGGGGATTCCCAGATATTTTACTGAGGAAACTGAAGTGATGGATTCCCCATTACACCGGACATTAAAATTATTTACCCTTCTCAGTTTATATTTCGTGCCAAAGAGTATGGCTTCTGTTTTCCCGAGATGTAACGATAGTTTGTTGTCTACTAACCATTTGCTGCAGGACTCCAGTTCCAGTGTTAATACATTAGCTATATCTTGTGGGTCTTTACCTGACACTAACAGAGCACTGTCATCCGCATACAGTAGGAGTTTGCACTTGACACTGATGGGCATATCATTTACATAACACAGGAATAATAAGGGACCCAGAATACTACCTTGGGGAACTCCACATGCTATCGGCAGTGGTTCTGATTCTGTTTTGTTGATTTTGACAATTTGTTTCCTATTGCTAAGATAGGACTTAAACCAGTCTATGGAACCTATGCCGATAGCTTGAAGTTTCTTACATAATATATTGTGGTTGACAGTATCGAAGGCCTTTTGCAAGTCTAAAGTTACCATTCCTATGAGGTTCCCTATAGACATTTCAGTTCTCATGTAATCCATCAGACTAATAAGGGAGGTGTCGGTTGAGTAAGATCTCCTAAAGCCTGATTGGTAACTATGAAGAATGTTGTTGTCACTAAGATACTTAACTACTTGACAGTACACCGCCCTCTCTAGAATTTTGGATATTACACTGAGTATACTAACAGGCCTATAGTTGCTGACATCAGACCTACTATTTTTCTTGAAGATAGGAGTAACTCTGGCCTCCTTGAACCCCTCTGGCACTGTATTAGTGGTGATGGACAAATTTATTATGTGAGCAATGGGGATTGCCAGTTCAGAGGCACCATCTTTTAGGAACTTAAACGGGATGTTATCTGGGCCGGTGCTCTTAATTGGGTTTAACCTGCTTAGTTATTTTTGCACGAAGTCATGAGATACACTTACTAGTTGACAACTGTTTGGAGTTACTCCTTTATTGATATAGTATGTTTTAAATTTATCAGAGTCTGTGTTAAAGGTATTTGATGCAGCTGGTAACTTACTTACTAGTGTTGATGCGACAGTTGTGTAGTATGAATTAAAACAATTTGCCACTTTAGTTGTTTCGTGGCATACCTCGTTATCGACATTTAGTACTATGTTAGATCTATCTACGGGTTTATGGCTATACCCCAAGCCTTCATGCAGCTGTGAGAGAGAAGGAGCCTTCATGTAACTCTGAGAGATGAGGAGCCTTCATGCAGTTCTGAGAGATGAGGAGCCTTCATGCAGCTCTGAGAGATGAGGAGCCTTCATGCAGCTCTGAGAGATGAGGAGCCTTCATGTTGCTCTGAGAGATGAGGAGACTTCATGTAGCTCTGAGAGATGAGGAGCCTTCATGCAGTTCTGATGAGCCTTCAGCGCTCTGAGATGAGGAGCCTTCATGCAGCTCTGAGAGATGAGGAGCCTTCATGCAGCTCTGAGAGATGAGGAGCCTTCATGTTGCTCTGAGAGATGAGGAGACTTCATGTAGCTCTGAGAGATGAGGAGCCTTCATGCAGCTCTGAGAGATGAGGAGCCTTCATGTTGCTCTGAGAGATGAGGAGCCTTCATGCAGCTCTGAGAGATGAGGAGCCTTCATGTTGCTCTGAGAGATGAGGAGCCTTCATGTGCTCTGAGAGATGAGGAGCCTTCATGTGCTCTGAGAGATGAGGAGCCTTCATGTTGCTCTGAGAGATGAGGAGCTTCATGTTGCTCTGAGAGATGAGGAGCCTTCATGTAGCTCTGAGAGATGAGGAGCCTTCATGTTGCTCTGAGAGATGAGGGCCCTTTATGTTGCTCTGAGAGAGGAGGAGCCTTCATGTAGCTCTGAGAGATGAGGAGCCTTCATGCAGCTCTGAGAGATGAGGAGCCTTCATGTTGCTCTGATAGATGAGGAGCCTTCATGTAGCTCTGAGAGATGAGGAGCCTTCATGTTGCTCTGAGAGATGAGGAGCCTTCAAGTAGCTCTGAGAGAGGAGGAGCCTTCATGTAGCTCTGAGAGATGAGGAGCCTTCATGCAGCTCTGAGAGATGAGGAGCCTTCATGTAGCTCTGAGAGATGAGGAGCCTTCATGTAGCTCTGAGAGATGAGGAGCCTTCATGCAGTTCTGAGAGATGAGGAGCCTTCATGTTGCTCTAAAGATGAGGCCTTCATGTAGCTCTGAGAGATGAGGAGCCTTCATGTGCTCTGAGAGATGAGGAGCCTTCATGCTCTGAGGGCTCATGATCTGAGATGAGGAGCCTTCATGATGAGCCTCTAGAGAGATGAGGAGCCTTCATGCAGCACTGAGAGATGAGGAGCCTTCATGCAGCACTGAGAGATGAGGAGCCTTCATGCAGCACTGGATGAACCTATGCAGCACTGAGAGATGAGGAGCCTTCATGCAGCACTGAGAGATGAGGAGACTTCATGCAGCACTGAGAGATGAGGAGCCTTCATGCAGCACTGAGAGATGAGGAGCCCTCATGCAGCACTGAGAGATGAGGAGCCTTCATGCAGCACTGAGAGATGAGGAGCCTTCATGCAGCACTGAGAGATGAGGAGCCTTCATGCAGCACTGAGAGATGAGGAGCCTTCATGCAGCACTGAGAGATGAGGAGCCTTCATGCAGCACTGAGAGATGAGGAGCCTTCATGCAGCTCTGAGAGATGAGGAGCCTTCATGCAGCACTGAGAGATGAGGAGCCTTCATGCAGCACTGAGAGATGAGGAGCCTTCATGCAACTCTCAGCTCTCTTGCCCACTGGTGAAAACAGTTAAGCACTATTATGGTACTGTATTTGTTGTGTTAACAGGTGATAACTATATACTACCGACGTTTTAACTATCAATGCTCCAACTAACAATGGTTCAACTACCAGCACTTCAACTACCAACACTTCGACCACCAACACTCCAACACTTCGACCACCAACCTTCCAGCTGCCAGTGACAAATAACAGAGGCCAGATTATTTTGCATGATTTCCACGTCCTCGTGCAATAATTAATTATTAGCATAATTTGAATGACGATTGTAATTTAGAGTGCATTAATGGCTTTACATTTTAAAGCAAGGATCAGAGTGAATAGTCAGTAGTAGCAGTAGTAATAGCAGAGCGTGGGGAGCAGCAACGGCTTTGTCCTCCAGAGAATAATTCATTTATAAGTCTTGCTTTTATCGGCAGGCGGCTCTTTCTCTGGTAATTCTGCCACGTTAATGGACGCTAACATGTGCGATTGACTCCGCTGCTGAGCAGGATTACCTTTTTTTGTGAGGAGGATTACTTAGGGGCAGGATTACCGTGGAACATATACGGCTTGTGTCCCGTGCGCTGGGAGGCACCCCCTGCTGGCTCCCATAGCGACTCTGGTGCCATTCGTGTTAACTGAGGTGTCAGTTTGCTGAGGTACCACGTCCTATACATCATTTTTATCGAGGTACCACTTCCCTACATCATTTTTATTGAGGTACCACTTCCCTACATCAGTCTTACTGAGGTATCACGTCGTCTGTATCATTTGAACCAATGTACATGTCTCCTACGTCATTTTTACTAAGGTCCCACGTCCCTACATCTACTCACGATTCACTTCTACTATTGACATGTCTGATAAAATATGATAAAGTATTACACTGTTAACACTGACTACTGTTACTTGTGTAGCGGAGTCACCTCTCACTAATGACACTGAATTAATTATAAAAGTGAAGTGACTGTCTCTCATGTGTTGATAATTGTATATAAAACTTGATTATGTTTTAGCTAGGACACACCTGCTTATAGATATAAATGAAAAGAGATTTACAGAGGAAGCTTCATATTTCGACCTCTGTATCTTATGTCCTTAGTAAGAGGTAAAAAAAAAATCAATTCCCCTTCATTTCTTATTTCACATTGTGTCTAATGAGTATTATCAATTGTCGTGAATGCGCTCATTGGTGTTGAACAAGTTACACAGGCAGTTTCACTGACGGTGTAGACGATGCCATCTCAACTGAACGAACCAGTCAACTTCTCGTTTGATTTATGTGTGCAGGTGGGTTACTATGGCACCCACTGATTAGTGTTCATTACACTGCCAAGTCAGTGTGATATATATATATATATATATATATATATATATATATATATATATATATATATATATATATATATATATATATATATATATATATATATATATATATATTATATATATATATATATATATATCGTGACGATTAAGCCGAATCGGTAAGTTTGATCCATTCGGCAAAGGTGTTTCTCTTCCGAATTACCAAAATTATTTTTTTTGGCCCCGTGTCAGCGGAAACCTGAAAACATAACGAAACAAAAATGTGCATCAATTATTTTAAATATTATTAAATGAGCTTAAACTGATCTATGCTATACATAGCAGAATTTAGCTAAACAAATGCGCTTGTTTAAGTTAGGTTAAGTGAGGTTTATAAGTTTGATTGGGTCAGCCAGTCAGCCAGTCAGTCTGCCAGTGTGCTAGATACCTACCTAGTATACTAGCTACCCTCCCTATGTGCTAGCCACCTTGCCGGGTGTGCTAGCTACCCTGCCGTGTGTGCTAGCCACCCTGCCAACCAGCATGCTAGTCTACCTACCTCCCTGGAGACAGGAAGCAGCAGCGGCGCCATAATGTATATAAATGGCGCGTTACAGTATAAGTGAAGGAGTCAGCAGTGTTAGACACAACTCTCAGTGTTATGGTTCATGGTTCATCATCGCGCGCCACTTGCAGTCGTGACACCAATGTGTTAGTCTGCCTAGTGAGTGTCACTTGCCACTATGTGTCTCATCTGGGAGTGTCACTCCCCTTCCCCGGAAGTGTCACTTGCCACCATGTGTCTCATCCGGGAGTGCCACTCCCCTTCCCCGGAAGTGGCACTTGCCAGGTGCTGGCATAATGGAGCATAAATGAAGCTGGAACACAAGTGTTGAGGGGAAGGAGGGTATATGTGAGCCTCGGCTCTAGGGCAATATTGGCTTAACTGTGAACTCGTGAAAGCTTTTGAGTGCCGGACTTTTTTTTTTTTTTGAAGAACAGAAGCGGCTTAAAGCAGATGGCAGTTTTGATTTAAAAGAGCCTATATATAGCCTGATCTCTCTCTCTCTCTCTCTCTCTCTCTCTCTCTCTCTCTCTCTCTCCTCTCTCTCTCTCTCTCGCTCCTCCCTCCCCCCACATTCCCTTCCTGCCAACCACTTTTGTCATGCTGATTGTATATATTAGCGGTGATATTTACTGTTCACTTTACTTTCAGTAACAATTATTTGAACTTAAAAAAATGAGCACTGCAATAGGCCTACTAGTCCCTACAAGGCACGTCCTACTCTTGCAGCTACCATACGTGTTTGTCTCACTGACACTAATATTCAGTTTATTCTAAATATCTGCCAAAGCCAAACCCAGGCTTTTCTACATCTCCTAAATTCTAATTTATTCAAGCTGATTCTAATATTTCAAATTTTGAATTGATTCTCTATCTTCGGCACGTCTCTTGTATCCTCTTTATTAATAGTTCAAATTCCACTTACACATGTGTCATATTTCCCTTCATTCTTTCCCTTTAAACTGTGTACGAGAGAGTTCTCATTTATCTTCGTACCAAAGATTAATGGTAGGGAGGCTTAATGTTATTATTCTTCTCTCTATGCTTTTTCTGCCCATTTTTCTTCGTTTTATAATTTGGAAACTAGAATTGCTGCATATAATCTAAATGAAGCCAACGAGACTTTGATGTAAATCCCAAGAGTTTATTAGCATTCTGTTAGCATTATTATGCTGATACACTGCTGCCATTGCCATGTTTTCAGATTTTTGGCAACCAGAACTCTAAATTATTATTATTATTATTATTATTATTATTATTATTATCAAAACTAAGCGCTAAACCCACCAGGGTCTCAGAACTCTAAAGATTTTCGTATCGGGTACGACTAAGTTATGCATCATCTAGTTTATAGATGGCGCGTCGGTTATTTTCTTTTCCCCGGATTAAGATATCACACTTGGTCACACTGATTTGCATCCGCCGCTTTTCCGACCACAATATTAGCTTATCAAAAGCACCGCCAAGCTTCTTGGTGATCTTCTTGGAATGTATTTGTTGATCTGCTTTCGTGTTGTCAGGAAGCTTGCGTTGCTGTTTGTGCTGTTGTTATTGTAGATAGATATCATATCAGCTATCTTCAACAACTTTGGTCCGATAACTTATGCAGAGATATACCGAATATATAAGTGGGTTATTCTCTTGCATTCTTTAAGGATCAGTTAATCGGAACTGGGAATGACTGGAAGGCGAGAGACCCACAAGAAGGGTGATAAAAAAGGAGACAACAGAGCGAGTATGGAAATGTATGAACGAGGTTGACTTACTCAAGCAACAAGAGGTGATGGAAGCAGAGGCAAGGTGTGTTAACCCTGTGCTCTGCCACTGCACCAAGATGGTCTCAAACAAGGATTGTCAAACCATTTTTTCAGGTCATGTCTGCAGGTGCACCAGCTGTCACTTCAACTGCACGCATTTTATCAGCAACAGTAAAGAGGTGAGCTGTGTAGGTCCCTCTACAACTGTGTAACAGAAGCCACCTGAGTTAAGTCACATGTGTAAGTCAGGTTCATGAAGTAGGTCAGGTGGAGAAAAGAAGCCAGGTTAAAGGAACATACATTTCTTAATTAACTGGGTTTAAAACCTATCGACTACATTAAATTTGCACGTTATTTTTTCACCACCGGATAAGAACACTTTATTTCCTAAAATACAGATTAAAGTGAACTCCCTGTGTTTATTTCCTCTGGGGAATGTTTTTTTGCTTTCATTATTTTTTAATTAAATGAAAACCTGTTAAACAATGTGAGGAAGTAAAAATATCAAGTATGCGAAGAATTTATTATATGAAAGATTCATACAAATTGTCAGAGTTACAAAAATATATGTTTAAAAATAACAAATTATTTCAGATTTCGGACTAAATGAATCAACAAAGGAAACGGATTTAAGAGAAGAGTTATACAAGGTGTTTGTGGAAGGCTGAGTAGCAGTTGCTGGTGTCTGAAAGGCACATTCGTTGAGGTCCATTGATACTTTCACGTGTGGAGCAGAATTAAGAGCTCTGCCTCGACTCTTGGAAGATTGGACAATAGTATAAAGCCATATTGTAACTCGGGTTATCTGAAGGCTTGACTTTATTTTTTTTTGTTGTTGTTTTTCTTGACTGTTGGTGCAGTCATTGACTGAACATCCAATGAGAATCTAGTTGGCATTCTTGTTTTTTTTTGTGGTCTACCAGATGTTGATATTTTCAACCTGAACTCTTTGAATGCAATAAACTCAGAGATAAGGACTTGAATTCCCTTATGTACACGAGTCAAGAGTTGAAAACAATATTATGGAATATTCGCTATTTCATCAAATTTCATCAAATTTTCCTCATCTATGAATTCTGGGGATGCAAATATGCAGAGCTCTCAGAAACACAGCTGAGAACACAAAAAGTTTAAATCTGTCATAATGTGAAGAATAATAGCGTACTTAAGTGCAGTTATTTGTTGATTTTCTATATATTTTGTTCCCATTAATAGTTAAAACACTTGAAAACGGCAATGAGTTCTTGCGTTCAAACTCATCAGTAAACTTTATGAATGGTGCTAGACTATTTAAAGTACGAAATGGTTTATATTCTCGGGCATTAAGCATAGAACATCGTGGCATATCTGTTCCATTTAGTTTTATCAGAAAGAATTATGTTAAGTAGTCTTGTTTAAAAAAAAAAAATCCACATACCAGTTGCTAAGAATTGGCAAGAAGATTTCCCATTGCCATACCAAACTTCTGATTGTAAAACTCTCCATTAAACACAAACTTTACATCAACAATACATTGATTGTTGGAACAGGCGATGGTAAATCGTAATTACAGAACAGACAGAAAACTTAATAAGTCGTCAAATGGAACTTATGTGAACAATGAAGTGACATCAAAACTGTAATTATTTAAGTCAGTTACGGAGCTTAATCAAATAAATCAATATTATTTTTATTACTGAAAAATTAAACACTTAAATATTTAAAATTTGGTTACTTTTAACGTCACTTCGATGTTCACAAAAGTTTCAGTGGACGACTTGTTAAGTTTCCTATCTATGCTAATTGACCAGTTTTACCTAATCGGCACGACATATATATATATATATATATATATATATATATATATATATATATATATATATATATATATATATATATATAATGTCGTGCCGATTAGGTAAAACTTGCGATTTTGGCTTAAATAGCAACGCTCACCTTGACATATAAGACAAGTGAAAATTTGTGTATGCAATAATTTCGCCAAAAATCATTCTGAACATAACGAAAAAAATATATTTCATTGTGTTTGTTTATTATTAAATTAATGTTAACGTATCTAAAATATATTTAGTTGAGTTAGGCTAAATTAAATTGCGTTTGTTGTAATAAGGTTAGGTAGGTTTTCAAAGTTTCTCTTGGTACAAAATTATAAATTCTTACATTAACATAAATGAAAAAAAATATATCTTTAAACGTATAAGATAAAATTTTAGAAAGGACTTAATTTTAGATGAGTTCTTGCTAATTGACCAGTTTTACCTAATCGGCACGACATATATATATATATATATATATATATATATATGTCGTGCCGATTAGGTAAAACTTGCGATTTTTGCTTAAATAGCAACGCTCACCTTGCCTTATAAGACAAGTGAAAATTTGTGTATGCAATAATTTCGCAAAAATCATTCTGAACCTAACGAAAAAAATATATTTCATTGTGTTTGTTTATTATTAAATTATTGTAAACGTATCTAAAATATATTTACTTGCGTTAGGCTAAATTAAATTTCGCTTGTTATAATAAGGTTAGGTAAGTTTTCAAAGTTTCAATTGGTACAAAATTATAAATTTTTACATTAACATAAATGAAAAAAAATATATCTTTAAACGTATAAGATAAAATTTTAGAAAGGACTTAATTTTAAATGAGTTTTTGCTAATTGACCAGTTTTACCTATTCGGCACGACATATATATATATTTGAAGATGATGTTGTGGTTGTCGTAGAGAGGGAGGAAGATGATGCTGTGGCTGACGTAGAGAGGGAAGATGATGCTGTGGCTGACGTAGAGGGAAGATGATGCTGTAGCTGACGTAGAGAGGGAGGAAGATGATGTTGTGGTTGACGTAGAGAGGGAGGAAGACGATGCTGTGGCTGACGTAGAGAGGGAGGAAGATGATATTGTGGTTGACGTAGAGAGGGATGAAGATGATGCTGTGGCTGACGTCGAGAGGGAAGATGATGCTGTGGCTGACGTAGAGAGGAAGATGATGCTGTGGCTGACGTAGAGAGGGAGGAAGATGATGTTGTGGTTGACGTAGAGAGGGAGGAAGATGATGCTGTGGCTGACGTAGAGAGGAAGATGATGTTGTGGTTGACGTAGAGAGGGATGATGATGATGCTGTGGCTGACGTCGAGAGGGAAGATGATGCTGCGGCTGACGTAGAGAGGAGGAAGATGATGTTGTGGTTGACATAGAGAGGGAAGATGATGCTGTGGCTGACGTAGAGAGGGAAGATAATGCTGTAACTGACGTAGAGAGGGAGGAAGATGATGTTGTTGTTGACGCAGAGAGGGAAGATGATGTTGTGGTTAACGTAGAGAGGGAAGATGATGCTGTAACTGACGTAGAGAGGGAGGAAGATGATGTTGTTGTTGACGCAGAGAGGGAAGATGATGTTGTGGCTGACGTAGAGAGGGAAGATGATGCTGTGGCTGACGTAGAGAGGGAGGAAGATGATGCTTTGGTTGACGTAGAGAGGGAAGATGATGCTGTGGCTGACGCAGTAAGGGGGTGAGATGATACTGTGGCTGACGCAGTAAGGGGGTGAGATGATACTGTGGCTGACGCAGTAAGGGGGTGAGATGATACTGTGGCTGACGCAGTAAGGGGGTGAGATGATACTGTGGCTGACGCAGTAAGGGGGTGAGATGACACTGTGACTGACGCAGTAAGGGGGTGAGATGACACTGTGGCTGACGAAGTAAGGAAGGATGATGAGCAGGAATATTCAGGTGACGGCGGCGCTGACGAAGGTGCTGACGGAGGTGCTGCCGCCACAATGGTGAATCATTCCACTTGGACGGTTTTTACAGCTCTTTCACAATATATGATACTTGTTAAACCACCACCACCACCACCCCTGCCAACACCACCTCTGCCGCCACTGCCACCCCTGCCACCACCACCCTTGCCACCACCACCCTTGCCACCACCACCACTGCCACCACTACCCCTGCCAACACAACCACTCTTGCCAACACCACCCCAGCCAACACCACCCCTGCCACCACCACCCTTGCCACCCCCCTGCCACCACCACCCATACCACCATGACTATCACCACCTCCATCACTACCACCACCACCATCCTTACCACCACTACCATCACCACTGTGGTCAAATTACATTTGTAGAACATCAACAATTTGTACAGGAACACAGGAAATACTGTACTTATCTATGTTGCTGGGTCAGCTTTCTGCAGCTGCACCCGTGTGTTCTAGCACCACTTATTGTTGGGGACAAGTAAGTATAAAGTAAATATGTGAATAATTGCCCCTGAGGAGCATATAGCAATATACATTCAGTAACTGAATACTGAACAATGCTGGGTACTCACTGGGTTGGGCTAAAAAGCCCACGTTTCACCGGGTGTATGATAAATCTGCCTAGAACATACATCAGTTCCTAACTGCGCAGTCATTTGAACATCACAATGTCTAAGCAGACTTACCTGGGTATGTGTATCGGACCCTTAAGTATCACCCAGATAAACGCTGTCTTGATTGAAGAATAAATGTTTTACGGTGCACCACGGTTAGTCTATGAAAATAGTTCTCGATACACACACACGGTACTCTTAATTGTCCTTCAATCGTTGTCTATTCACAGTAATGTCACTACAGGAAGCTGTGCACACTTCTCTGTAATATACCGCTAATGTGGATTGTCTTTTATGCACATAAACGTGCAGAACAGTGTTCTTTATTCGTTATCCCAGCGTTAATGTTCCCCCTGGCAGGTTGTAAAGCAATTTAATCCCCGGCGCCCTCCGCTGGCCCGGCGTGCCCTGGGCGTCACCCGACACAAAAGAAGTGTCGATCAAGCATGTTTCTTTTGCTTGCCAAACTTCTACAGAAAGCAATGCAGAATGCTTGATTTCTTGATGTCTGGGCTTAGACAACTGTGTATGCTATCTTTAAATTGGTACTAAAGTGGGTGTAGGATGTTCTTAATTTTCCTACTACTGTAAGAGATCGATTGTCAGCCGGCAAACAAGACGCCACTGCCCTTTCTGAGAGGGTCGTCCCTCATGCTGAAAGGGGCTGAAAGAGCTGAAGGGGGCCGATACCACCCCTCCTGGAGAAATTTCTCCACAACCACCATCATCCCTTCCACCACTACCACCATCTCAGTCCCCACCACCATCATCCCTACCACCGCCACCATTCATACCATGACTACCATCGTCCTTACTACCATCACCACCATCTCCATCAGTAGAACCAACACTATCCCTACCTCCACCACCACCATCCCCGCCACCATTGCTACCGCCATCCATATCACCATCACCACCATCCCTACCACCATAACCACCAACACCACCGCCATCACTGCTTCTTCTACTACAACCACCACCACTACTACATCTACCAACACCACCACCACCAATGCCACTTCCAAACTCACCAATTAGCGCATGTCACAGCTCTGGGTCCTACACTTCCTCGGCTTCAACATGGAATAGTAAATTTTGTTGTGGGTAATATTGTTGTAGTTTGATGTGTACATACACAGCACATGACCTTCCTGTGTACTCAGTGTTTTGTGTCGACTCAGGATATGAAAGAGGGTTCCACATGACTTTCCTGTGTACTCAGTGTTTTGTGTCGACTCAGGATACGAAAGAGGGTTCCACATGACTTTCCTGTGTACTCAGTGTTTTGTGTCGACTCAGGATATGAAAGAGGGTTCCACATGACCTTCCTGTGTACTCAGTGTTTTGTGTCGACTCAGGATACGAAAGAGGGTTCCACATGACCTTCCTGTATACTCAGTGTTTTGTGTCGTCTCAGGATACGAAAGAGGGTTCCATTACTTTAAATAGTGTAGAAAAAGTAAGATTCCACATCTTATAGTGTTGTAACACACAAAATGTCATCATCATTAGTGATTTGTGCTTGAGACTTGGGAAGTTTATTTACAGCGGGGTGTGCTATGACCAACGGTTTATACCTGGAGAGAGTTCCAGGGGTCAACGCCCCCGCGGCCCGGTCTGTGACTAGGCCTCATGGTGGATCAGGACCTGATCAACCAGGCTGTTACTGCTGGCCGCACGCAGTCCAACGTCAAACCACAGCCTGGCTGGTCAGGTACCGACTTTAGGTGCCTGTCCAGTGCCTGCTTGAAGACAGCCAGGGGTCTATTGGTAATCCCCCTTATGTATGCTGAGAGGCAGTTGAACAGTCTTGGGCCCCTGACACTTATTGTGTTGTCTCTCGACGTGCTAGTGGCACCCCTGCTTTTCATTGCGGGGATGTTGCATCTTCTGCCGAGTCTTTTGCTTTCGTAGGGAGTGACTCTGGTGTGCAAGTTTGGTACTAATAACGAACGATTTTTCCGTATAAAACTGAAAATATTGGTTGGGGGGGGACTGCTTGCGCACTACGCACGAATATCGTTCAAAAAGGTGGTAGAGAGGAACAGGATGCAGAAGTCACCAGACAGGACTAGGAAGGATAACTAGTTACGCAGTGTGCTGCACTAAAATATTTTATAAAAAAAAAAAAAACGCTCCATATATAATGTCATTTTTCCGAGTACTATTCGGAAAGTGGACGTGTATTATTCCCGGTGAGTGAGGCAGAGTGGCCAGGACAGGCGCAGATGAGGTGTGTTTAGTACAGAAGGTTACGCACAGCAGAGGGAGCAAGGCGTAGCGGTGTGAGTGTGTGGTGTGAGGTAATGTTTTTTTAGTGTATACTATAATTTTGTTAGTGTTTAAGTGCTCTCAGGTTTGTTTGTAAGGCCCTAGTATGCAGAGGCCTGTTTATGCGAGAGTACTGTATGGTGTTTTGTATGTTGGTAATTAGTCTACCAGGCAGTAGTGAAGGGGGGGGGGGGTGTATGTAATGGAGCCTCCCTGTTGACATATTTTGTTAACTCACTAGTAGCAGTGTGCTAGTGTCAACTGGAGTGTGGTTTTTTTTGTAACAGGTTAAAAGTTGTATATAAGTTACTTTAATTTATAGATATATTTTTGTGTAGGTGAGGTTTAATGTCCTTCCTTATATAATTAATATTGTTTAACATAATTGCATGCTGGCCCGAGAGTTGCTGTGTTTTTCAGTGTAATTTAAATGCCCCTAGACAGCAGTTTGATCAGCCATTTAGGAGCCAGGACATTGTGTTTAAATTACTATATCAGAGTCGTAATATAACTGCTCCTTGATCTCTTCTCAATAATTCTCTCCTGTGCCTCCTGTCCTGCATCCTCAACAACACTAACTGCCTCCTGTCCTGCATCCTCAACAACACTAACTGCCTCCTGTCCTGCATCCTCAACAACACTAACTGCCTCCTGTCCTGCATCCTCAACAACACTAACTGCCTCCTGTCCTGCATCCTCAACAACACTAACTGCCTCCTCTCCTGCATCCTCAACAACACTAACTGCCTCCTGTCCTGCATCCTCAACAACACTAACTGCCTTCTCTCCTGCATCCTCAACAACACTAACTGCCTTCTCTCCTGCATCCTCAACAACACTAACTGCCTCCTCTCCTGCATCCTCAACAACACTAACTGCCTCCTGTCCTGCATCCTCAACAACACTAACTGCCTCCTCTCCTGCATCCTCAACAACACTAACTGCCTCCTGTCCTGCATCCTCAACAACACTAACTGCCTCCTCTCCTGCATCCTCAACACTAACTGCCTCCTGTCCTGCATCCTCAACAACACTAACTGCCTCCTGTCCTGCATCCTCAACAACACTAACTGCCTCCTGTCCTGCATCCTCAACAACACTAACTGCCTCCTGTCCTGCATCCTCAACAACACTAACTGCCTCCTGTCCTGCATCCTCAACAACACTAACTGCCTCCTGTCCTGCATCCTCAACAACACTAACTGCCTCCTGTCCTGCATCCTCAACAACACTAACTGCCTCCTGTCCTGCATCCTCAACAACACTAACTGCCTCCTGTCCTGCATCCTCAACAACACTAACTGCCTCCTCTCCTTCATCCTCAACAACACTAACTGCCTTCTCTCCTGCATTTTCAACAACACTAACTGCCTCCTGTCCTGCATCCTCAACAACACTAACTGCCTCCTGTCCTGCATCCTCAACAACACTAACTGCCTCCTGTCCTGCATCCTCAACAACACTAACTGCCTTCTCTCCTGCATCCTCAACAACACTAACTGCCTCCTCTCCTGCATCCTCAACAACACTAAGCTTCCATAAAGTACACTATTTTTTTTTTTGGTACTAATATATTTTTTTATTACAGGTATTAATGATATTCTATATTTCAGGAATTTAAATGCACATTTACGCACATTTAAATACAGTGGTTCTAGAACCACTGTATTTATTTAACAAAATCGGATACATGATAAGTAGATGATAAGAGGATGAGGTGTTGAAATCTGTCAGCCTGAGCTGGCAGACTTCAGTCCTGAGAGAGTTTTTGTACTCCCGGACCTCGGCCATGGGCCAGACTCATCTGGTACTTGATCAACCAGGCTGTTTCTGCTGCTGGTGGACCCCCTTACCCACATATCCATCACAGCCTGGTTGATTTGGCAATGATGATATAGTCATACATTCCAGTCCATCAGTTACATGAGTTTCAAAGGTTTCTTTCTAGCAGAGCTGGAGTTACTAGCACTTGAGAACTGTCAACTCTCAGGAGAGTGGTACACGCCTGGGTCGTAACGTTTTCTGTGTACTCACTAATACTTGCCTGCTTCTGGCACTGCAGCTCCACCTCTTAACCATAAACAACGTGGCACTGTTGTAAAAGCACTCAAATGGGTGGCTGTTGACGGAGACTTGAACAGTTGAAATATGACTTAGTTATATGAGCCGCGCGCAATTGCTGCCCGTTTTCTGTTCACCCGACAGACTCTTTTTATCGTCTTTTATCTTATATTTACAGTTTTTCGTTGCAAGCTAATTAATTCAATCTAACCTAACCTACCCCACCCCAACCCAACCTAACCTACCCCATACACACACAACCCGCACATATAAAAAGAGAGGAGCTTACGACGACGTTTCGGCCCGACTTGGACCATTTACAAAGTCGGGCCGAAACGTCGTCGTAAGCTCCTCTCTTTTTATATGTGCGGGTTGTGTGTGTATTGTTCCAGTCACGGTATTGTGCCTTTTTTGTTATTTAACCTACCCCAACCTAACCTACCCCACCCCAACCCAACCCAACCTAACCCACCCCAACCCAACCTAACCTACCCCAACCCAACCTAACCTACCCCACCCCAACCCAACCAACCTAACCTACCCCAACCCCACTAACCTACCCCAACCCAACTTAACCTACCCCAACCCAACCTAACCTACCCCAACCCAATTTAACCTACCCCAACCCAACTTACCCCAACCTAACCTACCCCACCCCAACCCAACCTAACCCACCCCAACCCAACCTAACCTACACCAACCCAATTTAACCTACCCCAACCCAACTTACCCCAACCTAACCTACCCCACCCCAACCCAACCTAACCCACCCCAACCCAACCTAACCTACCCCAACCCAACCTACCCCACCCCAACCCAACCTAACCCACCCCAACCCAACCTAACCTACCCCAACCCAACCAAACCTACCCCAACCCAACCTAACCTACCCCAACCCAACCTAACCTACCCCAACCCAATCTAACCTACCCCAACCCAACCTAACCTACCCCAACCTAACCTACCCCACCTCAACCCAACCTAACCCACCCCAACCCAACCTAACCCACCCCAACCTAACCTACCCCAACCCATCCTAACCTACCCCAACCCAACCTAACCTACCCCAAACCAACCTAACCCACCCCAACCCAACCTAAACTACCCCAACCCAACCTAACCTACCCCAACCCAACCTAACCTACCCCAACCCAACCTAACCTACCCCAACCCAATCTAACCTACACCCAACCCAACCTAATGGGCTTACTGTCAACCCTATGTTAAAGGTGACATAGTCATTAAGACGGGTTGCCCACTGACCTAGATTAGAAGTACTTACATAAGGCGTCGCACGCGGGGTAACACGGCTCTGCAGTATTTTTTTATATTAAAACTTCAGCCGTTTCCCACCAAGGCAGGATGTCCCGACGAAGAAAAGCCTTCATCATCATTCACTCCATCACTGTCTTGCCAGAGGCAAACTTACACTACAGTTATGATACTGCAGATGGATATTAAAAGCGAACTTCCGATAATAGTGAAAAAAAAAAGATAAACGCTGGAGCGCAAGCTTTTAATTTCTGACAACGTATCGGGCCTGATAAAAGCTTGATTTTCAAAGGCTTATTCTCAAAAAGTGTGTTTTTTCTATAGAGCGCTGCTGTGCTGATTTTCAAAACTAGTGCCAATGCCGCCACCCGCTGGATTTTGATGAACACAAACTTGTGCTTAATTTTTTTTAATTATGTTCAAGAGAGGAAATTGTGGAGTTAAAATTAATTTCGTTCAGTTGCCAGCTACGATTTCTCGCAAGGACAACTTAATGTAAGCGCCGTGATTTGTGCCCAGTCAATGACCAGCGCTTGAAATCCAGGCCATTCTTGGAGGTCAGGTCACTCCTGGAAGTCAGGTCACTCCTGGAGGTCAGGTCACTACTGGAGGTCAGGTCACTCCTGGAGGTCAGGTCATTCCTGGAGGTCAGGTCACTCATGGAAGCCAGGTCACTCCTGGAGGTCAGGTCACTCATGGAAGCCAGGTCACTCCTGGAGGTCAGGTCACTCATGGAAGCCTGGTGACTCCTGGAGGCCAGGTCTCTCCTGGTGGTCAGGTCATTCCTAGAGGTCAGGTCACTCCTCGAGGTCAGGTCACTCCTCGAGGTCAGGTCACTCCTCGAGGTCAGGTCACTCCTCGAGGTCAGGTCACTCCTCGAGGTCAGGTCACTCCTCGAGGTCAGGTCACTCCTCGAGGTCAGGTCACTCCTCGAGGTCAGGTCACTCCTCGAGGTCAGGTCATGCTACGTCATTGTACTCACAGTGTAAGTGATGATGAATATGGTGAACTAGCAGCCAGGAGTGATGACCTTAACCACAGTGTAAGTGATGATGAATATGATGAACTAGCAGCCAGGAGTGATGACCTTAACCACAGTGTAAGTGATGATGAATATGGTGAACTAGCAGCCAGGAGTGATGACCTTAACCACAGTGTAAGTGATGATGAATATGGTGAACTAGCAGCCAGGAGTGATGACCTTAACTTTGTAATGCTTAGGACAACGTGAAGCCACAGAGTCAGTGTTGTTACCACACCAAAAACCTTTAAACATGACTGTAAACAATGTACCAATATGTCTACACTGTACTAAGTGTCGGAGGAAGAACAGTAAATACACTGTATTATGTGAATTGAGTGTGTGTATGTTTGGTTATGTTAACGGTGCTACGCATCAGTTTGTTTGCAAAAAAAGCACTAGTTCTGTAGATGAATGGTTTAGAGAACCGACAAGTTATAAATTACACATATGCAACACTTGGGTATCTTTATTGAGGAAACGTTTCGCCACACAGTGGCTTCATCAGTCCAATACAAAGTAGAAAGGTGTAAGGAGAGGAGGAGTTTGAGGTAATCAGTCCCTCGGCCTGGAGTCCATGTGTTCAGTCCATCAATCTTGTAGGAAGTACAGCATATGGCCGTAGAGGTGGCTTATATACTGTAGTCAGGTGAGTCGAAGCAGCAGGAGGCAGTGATGTTATTATCACTGATGTTACTAGCAGTGATGTTATTATCACTGATGTTACTAGCAGTGATGTTATTATCACTGATGTTACTAGCAGTGATGTTATTATCACTGATGTTACTAGCAGTGATGTTATTATCACTGATGTTACTAGCAGTGATGTTATTATCACTGATGTTACTAGCAGTGATGTTATTATCACTGATGTTACTAGCATGTGATGTTATGATATTCACTCTGATGTTACTAGCAGTGATGTTATTATCATTGATGTTACTAGCAGTGATGTTATTATCACTGATGTTACTAGCAGTGATGTTATTATCACTGATGTTACTAGCAGTGATGTTATTATCACTGATGTTACTAGCAGTGATGTTATTATCACTGATGTTACTAGCAGTGATGTTATTATCATTGATGTTACTAGCAGTGATGTTATTATCACTGATGTTACTAGCAGTGATGTTATTATCATTGATGTGCGTGATGTTTTTCACTGATGTATAGCAGTGATGTTATTATCATTGATGTTACTAGCAGTGATGTTATTATCACTGATGTTACTAGCAGTGATGTTATTATCATTGAGACTAGCATGTTAACTATGTCTAGAGTGATGTTATTATCATTGATGTTACTAGCAGTGATGTTATTATCACTGATGTTACTAGCGGTGATGTTATTATCATTGATGTTACTAGCAGTGATGTTATTATCATGATGTTACTAGCGTGATGTTATTATCACTGATGTTACTAGCAGTGATGTTATTATCATTGATGTTACTAGCAGTGATGTTATTATCACTGATGTTACTAGCAGTGTTGATCGATGTTAGCTATTATCATTGATGTTACTAGCGTGATGTTATTATCATTGATGTTACTAGCAGTGATGTTATTATCATTGATGTTACTAGCAGTGATGTTATTATCACTGATGTTACCTATGTACAGGCAGGTGATGTTATTATCATTGATGTTACTAGCAGTGATGTTATTATCACTGATGTTACTAGCGGTGATGTTATTATCATTGATGTTACTAGCAGTGATGTTATTATCACTGATGTTACTAGCTGTGATGTTATTATCATTGATGTTACTAGCGGTGATGTTATTATCATTGATGTTACTAGCAGTGATGTTATTATCATTGATGTTACTAGCTGTGATGTTATTATCATTGATGTTACTAGCAGTGATGTTATTATCATTGATGTTACTAGCAGTGATGTTATTATCACTGATGTTACTAGCGGTGATGTTATTATCACTGATGTTACTAGCAGTGATGTTATTATCACTGATGTTACTAGCAGTGATGTTATTATCATTGATGTTACTAGCAGTGATGTTATTATCATTGATGTTACTAGCAGTGATGTTATTATCATTGATGTTACTAGCAGTGATGTTATTATCACTGATGTTACTAGCAGTGATGTTATTATCATTGATGTTACTAGCAGTGATGTTATTATCATTGATGTTACTAGCAGTGATGTTATTATCATTGATGTTACTAGCAGTGATGTTATTATCATTGATGTTACTAGCGGTGATGTTATTATCATTGATGTTACTAGCAGTGATGTTATTATCACTGATGTTACTAGCAGTGATGTTATTATCATTGATGTTACTAGCTGTGATGTTATTATCATTGATGTTACTAGCAGTGATGTTATTATCACTGATGTTACTAGCAGTGATGTTATCACTGATGTTACTAGCAGTGATGTTATTATCACTGATGTTACTAGCGGTGATGTTATTATCATTGATGTTACTAGCAGTGATGTTATTATCACTGATGTTACTAGCGGTGATGTTATTATCATTGATGTTACTAGCAGTGATGTTATTATCATTGATGTTACTAGCAGTGATGTTATTATCACTGATGTTACTAGCGGTGATGTTATTATCACTGATGTTACTAGCAGTGATGTTATTATCATTGATGTTACTAGCTGTGATGTTATTATCATTGATGTTACTAGCAGTGATGTTATTATCATTGATGTTACTAGCTGTGATGTTATTATCATTGATGTTACTAGCAGTGATGTTATTATCATTGATGTTACTAGCTGTGATGTTATTATCATTGATGTTACTAGCAGTGATGTTATTATCATTGATGTTACTAGCAGTGATGTTATTATCACTGATGTTACTAGCTGTGATGTTATTATCATTGATGTTACTAGCTGTGATGTTATTATCATTGATGTTACTAGCAGTGATGTTATTATCACTGATGTTACTAGCGGTGATGTTATTATCACTGATGTTACTAGCGGTGATGTTATTATCATTGATGTTACTAGCGGTGATGTTATTAATGGTGTATGTTGTGGGTTTATAATTATAAACCAGCACAACAGTTGCATCTTGTCCAGTCAGCGAGAGATTAAACTAGATCATGGAATCAGGCCTCCAGCCTCGCCTTCCAGATTTAAAAATATAAATTGTGTTTTTGCTTACTTTGACGCGCTTATTACATATTTTTTTCCTCTTCACAAATATTTGTTTGCATTTTTTAGACTGAGCTTTGACGAGATTGAATAATGCGTATGCGTGTTTTTTTTGCAGTCAGCCGTATTTTGTGACTCATGGTTTTACTGACCATTGTCGTTTGTCGGTGTACAGTCTGCAGATGGGTGAAGTTTCTTAATTTCGAGAGCAACACAGAAGACCGCATGCGGCGCTAGTCCCGCGGGGGTTGATGACCCCCCTCGTGTTGAAATATCGTTCCCGTTTTCATTATGATATCGTTTAAGAGTCAAAGATCGCTGGTCGCTGGGTAATCCCTCTCATAATAAGTTCAGCTGGTGACGAGGAGAGGTTGTAGTGCACTTGACAGCAAGAACCACATGGAGGAGTTAATACCTCGTTAATACTCGTCTCTCTCAGCTCTAGATCTATAGCGATATTCTGTGCGTTATGTTGATGCAGATATTACCTTACATTGGTTGTGCCCATTCTACACACACACATACACAGGACTTGTGAACCGACCCCTGCAACCATAAATAGGTAAGTACACACACATACAGGGGGAACAGGAGGACATGATAACGACGTATAAAATACTGAGAGGCATTGACAAGGTTGACAGGGCTAGAATGTTTCAGAGATGAGTCACAGCAACAAGGGGACACAACTGAAAGTTAAAAACTCAGATGAGTCATAGGGATGTTAGGAAGTACTTCTTCAGCCTTAAAGCTGTTAGGAAGTGGAACAATTTGGAGAGTAAAGTAGTGGAGCTTCAGCCATAAATAGGTGAGTGTAAACACACACTCAGTAAGGAGTTGTTCCGGAGCCTGTACACCGTGTATGTCAGGCCCATACTGGAGTATGCAGCTCCTGTTTGGAACCCTCACCTGGTCAAGCACGTCAAGAAACCAGAGGAGAGGTTAAGGGAACTCAACCTGACGACACTGGAGGACAGGAGGGACATAACGACATATAAAATACTGAGATGAATCGACAGGATGTTCCAGAGATGGGACACAGCAACAAGGGGACACAGTTGGAAGTTGAAAACTCAGATGAATCACAGGGATGTTAGGAAGTATTTCTTCAGTCATAGAGTTGTCAGGAAGTGGAATAGTCTGGAAAGTGAGGTAATGGAGGCAGGTACCATGCATAGATTTAAGAAGAGGTATGATAAAGCTCATGGAGCAGGGAGAGTGACCTAGTAGCAGCCAGTGAAGAGGCGGGGCCAGGAGCTATGACACACACATACGCAGCACCAGCATGAAACCCCCACTTGATAAACATGTTAGAAGATACAGGATAAAGTGATAAAAGTATGCAACAAAACTAGTCTCGGAGCTATGAGTGTGACCCTGGGGCAACTGGGCACTAAATAAGTGGGCAGATGAATACTCAACTTCCTAAGAGAACCCAAAGATAAACAGTAAACAGATTAATATCAGCGACTGTTACAGTGAAGAGTACTGTTCCCTAAGGCACGACGCTTGCCCCACTTCTCTTTCTCAATCTCTAACATCCTTTGCAGTTTGTACTAGAATCTGCATTAGAGTGACATCCATTGAAGACACAGCGAACCTCCAAGCTGGTATTAGATAAAGTCTTCAAGTGGACTGTTGACGACAATATGATGGTCACCAAGGACGTACATTATTACGTTACGGAAGGACTGTAGAAATCAAAAGTTCGGAGTACACAACAAACTCAAGTCACTCAGTAGAGCACAAATCTAATGTGAGAGACCTAGGAGTGATAATGTCAGATCTTATGTTCAAGAAGCACAACACTGTCATTATCACAACTGCAAGGAAAACGAAAGGATGAACAACTAGAACTTTCAAAACAGATGCCAAGTCAGTGATGGCATCAAGGCAGGCGAAATTGCAGAACTTAAAAACAATGTACAGAGAGCCTTCACCTTCGTATAAACTCAGTCAGGCACCTAAATTACTGGAAGTACCTAAAGTTCTTTGAACTGTACTCCTTAAACATAGGTGAGAAATATACATGATAATCTACACCTGGATGATTCTGGAGGGACTGGATCCAATTCTGCACACTGAAATCGCTACATATACTCACAAGAGCAAGATACCTCCGGAAAAAAGCAGGGAAGTGATTAGTACACTGAGAGAGATCTCTGTAAATGTTAAAGGACCACGACTCTTTAACATCCTGTTTTAATGCTTAAGCAGGATTGACAATAAACCCCTTGGCTGCCTTCAAGAGGAAACGAGATAAATTTCTAAAATAAAATCCTGATCAGCTAGGCTGTGGTGTACCAACAGATACCAACGGGTACCAACAGCCTGATCGATCAGGCCAGCAACCAGGATGCTTGGTCTGCGTCTAGACCGCGGGGGCCCTGACCACCAGAAGCGACTACATGTAACATACAGGTATGAGGTGGCTTTGAGGAAGGTTAAAGAACCTGAACTTAACAATATTAGAGGATAAAAGAACCATGAGAGAAATAATTGCAAATAGACGACTTGATAGGGAGACTGGAGACTGATCGAGAGGAAGGGAACTGGTACACGAGAGCAGAGTGAGAAGTTAAAAACATAGGTGAGGCACAGGGATGTCAGGAAGTATTTCTTCATCCTTAGAATGGTCAGTAAGTGGATTGGCCTGGATGAAGAAATAATTGAGGCAGGCTCCAAACATAGATATAAGAAATCATGGAACGGGTGGGGATTGAATCCATGGCTAGTGAATCCTAAAACTTACAGGGCAGTGCCAGTGCTCATCTTCCAGAGAAGAGAGGTCATTACCCCCTCTGGACACAGTTCAAACTCAACGTCATGTTAAGGTAACCTAGCATCAAAGAGTGCCATGAAAGACCTCCGTCTACCGGGTCACACCAAGCTTGTCCCACCTGGAGGGTGTTCCGGGGGTGAACGCCCTCACGGCCCAGTTCATGACCAGGCCTCACGGTGGATCAGGGCCGGATCAACCAGGCTATTCCTACTGGCCACACGCAATCCAACGTATGAATCTCAGCCCGGCTGGTCAGGTACTGACTTTAGGTGCCTATCCAGCTCCCTCTAGAAGACAGCCAGGGATCTATAGGTAATCCCTTTTATATAAGCTGGGAGGTAGTTGAGCAGTCTTAGGCCCCTGACACTTATTGAGTTATATCTTAGTGTTCTCACGACACCCCTGCTTTTCACTAGGGGGATGTTGCACCCCAAGTCGAGTCTTTTGCTTCCGTAGAGAATGATTTCCTGACGCAGATTTGGGACTAGTAGCTCTAAAATTTTCCAGATGTAAATTATAATGTATCTTTCTTGCCTGCGTTCAGAGGAGTACAGGTTAAGAGATTTCTACCGTTCCCAGTAATTTAGTTGCCAGAGTGTACTTATACGTGAAGTAGAAGTTCGCTATATTTTCCTGATCTGCAATTTCACCTGCCTTGAAATGGGTTGTTGTACAGCAGTATCCCGGCCTAGGAAGAACAAGTGATGTAGAGAGGATCAACATTAGCTTGTCATCCTTTATTTTGAAATTTCTCATTATCCGTCCTATCATTTTCCTAGTAAATGTGAAATAAACAGGGTTGTGATCGTTGAAAGTGATATTCTCTGACATTATCACTCCCAAGTCCTTCACATTAGTTTTTCTCTCTTGTGTAGTTAGAATTTATTTCATTCTCCGATCTAGTTTTAATTTCCGCAAGTTTTTCAACGGGGTAATTGAAATTTGTCCTCGTTGAACTTCATATTGTTTCTGTGGCACATTTGAAGACTACTGCAGTGTCTTCAATGGATGACACTCATGCAAATTCTAATATTGTTAACAAAGGGACACAGTGCTGTGGCTTCCGTCTCTGTCTAAAACAGATATGAGGATGAGGAAAAGGATATGTGAGAGTACTGTGCCTCGCTGAACAGACTTTGTAACTGTAGCCGCCTCTGACTTTACTCTGTTTACTATTACTCTTTGTGTTCTCTTTGTTATTAAGTTAAAGATCCATCTTCCCACTTTTCCTGTTATTCCTTCATCACTCATTTTGTGGACTATTACGCGATGATAACACTTGTTGAAAGCTTTGGCAAAATCTGTGTATACTACATTCTATTTGTCTTTCAGTGCATCCAAGACCATGTTATAGTGGTCCAGTAGTTGTGAGAGGCAGGAGCGACCTACTGTAACCAATGCTACCCTGGGTTGTACAATTTTTGGGAATCCAAGTGGTTAGCGATCTTGCTTCTTAGAGCCCTTCCAAAGATTTTTATGCTATCCTTATGGAGTTGCGCTATATCTATTGTTTTTAGTAACTGTGGGATGGTCCCAGCATCTAGGCTTCCTCTCTAGGGAATACTTAATGCACATGAAAGTTTTTTTTGCAGTTCTTGATGAATGCGAAGTTCCACGAGTCTGTGCCTGGGGCAGAGCGCATGGGCATATCTTAAATTGCCTTTTCAAAGTCCAATGGTATTAGATTATATCAAATTCTGGATATATAATCAAAATTTTGAGTCTCAGTCATAAAAAGTTTATGTAAATTGTTGACCCTTTGTCTGATTAACGGGTAAGTAAACACTGAGTCATATTGAGACTTCAGTATCTCACTCATTTCTTTGCTGTCATTAGTGTAAGTCCTATCTAGTTTGAGCAAGGTCCAAATACTGGATGGGGTTTTTGCTTTAGATTTGGCATATGAAAAGAAATATTTTGAATTTCTTTCAATTTCTTTTATTGCTTTAATTTCTTTCTGTTTTCCAGGATTCTGAATGATTCCCTTAGTGTTCAATATTCTCTATTTCTCTTGTCAGTGCCTCCTTCCGTATTTGAGATTGACTGACCCTTTGGAGAAGCTCCGTGATTCTTCGCCTTTGCCTGTAGAAGGAGTGTTTCTCTTATTCTATTTTACATCTTCTCTTCTTTTTCCTTAGGTGGAATGTGCCTTGAGCATAGTTCAAGTGACACAGAGTTAATTCTTTCTAAGCACTGGTTTAGATCCGTGTTGCTTAGAATATCTTCCCAGCATGTTTCGTTTAGGACATGGTTAATTTGATCCTGCTAAATGTTTTTGTTATTGAAGTTGAATTTGGTGAAGGTTCCCTAGTAACTGATCTCAATTTGCTGGTCAGGAGCCTTGTGCATACACTCTGAACTATGATTAGCTTGTGATCCGAATTTATTGTTTTTGAAACTTATATTTCATACCAGATCGTCATTATTAGTGAATATAAAGCAAAATGTATTTTCCAGTCTTGTTATATCTACTGTTTGCTGGATTAAGGTGAATTTGTTGCAGAGATTCAATTGCTCGTGTGTGTGAGAATTTTTTTTATCTGAGATGCCTCCTGCTATTTTCTCCACTATAACATTATTTGTCATATTTTTCCATTTTAAAATCACCAAGCAACAAAATATTTGGGGCTGGGGTTGGAAAGTTCTCCAGACACCAATCAATTTTCAAAAGCTGTTCCTTGAATTGTTGATAAGTTGCATCTGGTGGCTTATTTACAACCACAATGACTAGGTTTTGGTTCTCAATCTTTACTGCCAAAATGTCAACTACATCATTTGTGGTGTTTAGTAATTCCGAGAAAATGAGCGACTCTTTGACATACAGGTCAACCCCCCCCCCATGTTGCCTGTACTTTCTGTCTCATCTAAATAAGTTGTACCCTTGTATCCATACTGGTAGTGTGTGATGGTGGTACTAGTGTGTGATGGTGGTACTGGTAGTGTGTGGTGGTGGTACTGGTAGTGTGTGGTGGTGGTACTGGTAGTGTGTTGGTACTAGTAGTGTGTGTGGTGGTGACACTGGTATAGTGTGGTGGTGACACTGGCAGTGTGGTGGTACTGGTAGTGTGTGTGGTGGAACTGGTAGTGTGTGTGGTGGTACTGGTAGTGTGTGGTGGTGGTACTGGTAGTGTGTGTGGTGGAACTGGTAGTGTGTGTGGTGGTACTGGTAGTGTGTGTGGTGGTACTGGTAGTGTGTGGTGGTGGTACTGGTAGTGTGTGGTGGTGGTACTGGTAGTGTGGTGGTGGTATTGGTAGTGTGTAGTGGTGGTACTGGTAGTGTGTGTGGTGGTACTGGTAGTGTGGTGGTGGTACTGGTAGTGTGTGGTGGTGGTACTGGTAGTGTGGTGGTGGTATTGGTAGTGTGTAGTGGTGGTACTGGTAGTGTGTGGTGGTGGTATTGGTAGTGTGTAGTGGTGGTACTGGTAGTGTGGTGGTGGTACTGGTAGTGTGAGTGGTGGTATTGGTAGTGTGTAGTGGTGGTACTGGTAGTGTGGTGGTGGTACTGGTAGTGTGGTGGTGGTACTGGTAGTGTGTGTGGTGGTACTGGTAGTGTGGTGGTGGTACTGGTAGTGTGTGTGGTGGTACTGGTAGTGTGGTGGTGGTACTGGTAGTGTGTGGTGGTGGTACTGGTAGTGTGTGGTGGTGGTATTGGTAGTGTGTAGTGGTGGTACTGGTAGTGTGGTGGTGGTACTGGTAGTGTGGTGGTGGTACTGGTAGTGTGTGTGGTGGTACTGGTAGTGTGTGTGGTGGTACTGGTAGTGTGTGTGGTGGTACTGGTAGTGTGTGGTGGTGGTACTGGTAGTGTGGTGGTGGTATTGGTAGTGTGTAGTGGTGGTACTGGTAGTGTGTGGTGGTGGTATTGGTAGTGTGTAGTGGTGGTACTAGTAGTGTGTGGTGGTGGTATTGGTAGTGTGTGGTGGTGGTTTGCCAAAGTGATCTTTTGTGTGGGTCTCTCTAAAAGCCACAAACATTGCATTTGACTTTGTGAGGAGTCCACTGATGAAAGATATTTTGTTATTGGTTAATGCTTTAGACCCTGTATGTTTGCAAATATAAATAATGTCGCATTACTTATTTGTTGGGGGCTCTGTTTGTTGGCACTTATATGTGTTGTTCTGGAGAGGGGGGCCACTGACTGCGCCTCCACTTCAGCAAAGCTTTGAGGTGGTAGAGTATTTTTATCCTTTCCTGACAGTTTTTTTTCTTCCTGAAACACATTGTAATTGTATCGTGCCATATCAATAACTGTGTAAATAAAGTATAAAAATATCCTCATGGTTTGTTTCCCAAGGACTATGAGATCTGTACCTTCTGGTCCCTATCCAAAGATGTGCCTTAGGGAACATTGAAATTTTGGTCAAAGCTGCACTCTTCAGGCATTGTTCCTTATATACATCTTAGATTCAGTGCCAAATACGAAGTTGATTGGTTGAGGTTCAGCCTACAGCATTTGCGATTGAAATTTTTGAAAATGTTTGTACTACTGAGTAGCGCAGCGCAGTGTTTTATGTTCTGTATCTATGTACTCTGCAGTGTATTTATAAACAATAACTAACTTGATCAGTGATTATGCTGGAGCTGTCATTGCTACAGCCACTTTAATAGACTATGGCATTATCACCAAGGACGACAAAAGTCAAGTTATTGGACCACAGAAGTTACGAGATGCCAGACACAAATACCAATGGAGATATACCTTTACCTTTGATATACCTTTGAAGAGTTTCGAGAGTATCTACTCTCTGAGCCCGGCCATGGGCCAGGCTCGTCTGGTACTTGCCTGGTCAACCAGGCTGTTGCTGCTGGAGGCCCACTGCCCCACATATCCATCACAGCCTGGTTGATCTGGCACCCGATGAAGATACTTGTCCAGTTTCCTCTTGAAGACAAAAAAATGAGCAGCAAACTTGGAAAATATCACATCACTGTATTTTGATGGTAAGAAAACCTCCTCTCTGTAATGACAAAGATGAGAAGACCAAGAAATGGAGTCCAAAGATAGTGGTGAAAGATCATTACGTCATCAGGGTGGAGCCCGACACTGAATATCTCACTCATGTGACTCCCAAGTCAGGCCATGGAAAGGAGATTGACAAGACTATCTATACATTTCTGGTGGAACAGAAGCTAACTGGGCAGCTGTTGTATGTGTTGGTTGTGACGGAACCAACGTAAATGTTGCAGCTGACAATGGTGTCATTCATCATCTTGAAATGTTGCTTGATCCTCCGGTCCATTATTTCATCTGTCAGCTTCATGGAAATGAGCTGCCATTCCTCTTGACTCAGGTCCACCGTGTGTGTCAAGGTGGAATACTTTATGTAGTAGGATCCTTAGGCTGTATGTGGCAACATCAAGACCCAGTCAGGAGCTGAAAAGAGTCGTTATTATGATTTTAAAGTTCAGTGCTCTAATGTGGTTCCACATCAAGCTGCACCTTGTGTCAGACACGGTCCAGAGAACGTCTTCCAGTCACTGCAGTTTATGAGACATCTGAACAGTGAAGCAAAAAAGATAGTAAAGAAGACTGTCCAGAGAAATTCCTACTTTGCTCACACAGATCAGCTGCTTCTTGGTATGTGCGCTGATGAAGACATGACTGTGGGAGATCAGCTGCTTCTTGGTATGTGCACTGATGAAGACATGACTGTGAGAGACAAAGCTGTCTCAATGATAAGAAAAATTTGAGAAGATAATCAGCAGACAGAAGAAAGTACTGAGAGCTCTGATGAGGATGGAGAAGATTCTGCTGATGGTGTTGACGAGGACTTGTTAATCTACACTGATGATGATGAGGATGACAGTGAAGATGAAGACAATGACAAAGTGGCTCCTATTGTCAACTCAAGAAAAGTAGTGATTCCCAAACTAAAGTGGCAAGCAAAGAACTACCATTCCATGATTGACTGGAAGACTGAACTCAATACTGAGCCTCCTTTCATTGTTCTCTATCAGATCAACAAGTTCTGAAAATTATTGAGACTCCGCTGGAGTGACTGGAGGGAAGGCAAGAGATGGATATATCAGGCAAAGAATATTTTCCAGGAAGGTGATGTCCAAGTTCCCCACCAAGAAAGACTTCACTTATAACTTGTAATAGTTTAAAATTAAATAGTTGATGAGTGATATAACCCAGGTACACTTGATTATTATCCTGACAACCAATAATTTAAAACTAATTGCTTTAATGGTGTATAATTTGACGAAAAGTCGATCGTGATGCTGCAGGGTAAATGGGCATGAAATGTTCTGAAATTTTGCACAGAAGTTTGTTATGACCATACAAATAATGCCTGAAAAGTGCAGCTTGCATCTCTAAAATTTGTATTTTTTCATTGCTCCCTAATGTTCCTGGTAGTCTATATAGTAACATTGTCTTTCATCAACTGGTGAAAACTCAGTCCAGGGTGAAAAAAAAAAAACCAGGAAGAAGAATCACATACTCTCTTAGTCGTGATGCTGCGGCAGTTTTTGGATGGTCAAAGTTGCACGTCCCATTTATTTTTTAGAGATATTCCATGCCTCCTGATACCCCAGGCATAGAATCTGCCTAGGGTATCTGCCTGGCATGAAATTTGTTTTCTTGTGGGTATGATTTGTGTGGTATGGGTTTCCTACTGGTGCAGTTTTTCCTGCCCCCCTTTCCCACTATCCTCGGCACCTGTACCACCATCAGTACCACTACCAGTTATCTCTAGTATTATATCAACACCATCCCCCGAAGCATCATCCGTATTTTTGATACCAACAGATGAAGCGCTGTTTTGTATTCCTGCATCTTGTATGTCTAGGTCTGTACCTGTCTCTTCAGAAATACCAGGACCAGCTGCCTCACTGTCCCGAGTTCCTAGATGTTTATGAGCACTGCCTTCGAATGCATCACCAGGGAAGACAGCACCAGGGAAGGCAGCACCAGGGAAGACAGCACCAGGGAAGGCAGCACCAGGGAAGGCAGCACCAGGGAAGGCAGCACCAGGGAAGGCAGCACCAGGGAAGGCAGCACCAGCTGGAACATTATCTTCACTTTCCCAACTGTTATATAAAAGTGATAATTTCTCCAAGAAGGATATTTTTTAGTGTGTCTGTCGTTTACTAAGAATGTAATATGCTCACACTGTCTTTTGTCTTTCGAACAGATCCAAAAACACTTGCCTACTTTGGTGTACCTTTCTGCTGTGCGAGAGTTAGGCGCAGAGGGACTTGGTAGGGATTAAGGGTAGAGCAGCGGCACTTAATGTGCACCGCCACCATCTCCACCATTATCAAACACCTCCACCGCATTTGGGAACAGTCCATCTAAGATTTTCTAGCCAAGACAGGACTCGCAGCAATGGTTTCAAGTTGGAAAAGTTCAGATTCAGGAAGGATATAGGAAAGCACTGGTTTGGTAATAGAGTTGTGGATGAGTGGAACAAACTCCCGAGTACCGTCATAGAAGCTAAGACGTTGTGTAGTTTTAAAAATAGGTTAGATAAATACATGAGTGGGTGTGGGTGGGTGAGTGGACCTGACTAGCTTGTGCTACTAGGTCTTATGCTGTGCTATTTCCTTAAGTGGAAGTGACCTGACTACCTGGAGTTTACCTGGAGAGGGTTAACTCCAGGTAGTCAGGTCTAAGCCGGCGAGTGACATGGACTTGCCTCGCATGGGTCAGTAGGCCTGCTGCAGTGTTCCTTTTTTCTTATATTCTTATGTAGACTATGATGTATCTCTCTCGCCTGCACTCCAGTGAGTACAAGTTAAGTGATTCCAAGTGTTCCCAGTAATTAAGGTGTCTGACGGACCTCATATGTGCAGTAAAGGTTCTCTGTACATTCTCTAGATCTGCGATTTCACCTGCCTTGAACGGAAATGTTAATGTACAGCAGTATTCCAGCCTAGAGAGAACAAGTGATTTAAAAAGGATCCTCAGTGGCTTGGCATCTCTTGTTTTGAAGGTTCTCATTATCCATCCTATCATTTTCCTCGCAGACATAATAGTGACACTGTTGTGATCCTTGAAGGTGAGATTCTCTGACATTAACATTCCATAGCCCTTCACATTACTTTTCCGCTCTATTGTGTGATTAGAGTTTGTAGTATACTCAGTTCTAGTTATTATTTCCTCCAGTTTTCCATAACAGAGTAGTTGAAATTTGTCCTCATTGAGCATCACATTGTTCTCCGTTGCCTATCCTCAGCGGACGACACTCATGAGTATAGTCTGCAAAGGATAACACGGTGCTATGGTTTACATCTCTTTGTCTGATATGAGGATGAGGAACAGGATGGGATCAAGTACTGTGCGTTGTGGAAAAGAGCTTTTCACTGTGGCAGCCTCCGACTTAAACTCTGTTTACAACTACTCTGTGTTCGATTGGTTCGACAAGTTCACAACAAGCTTGTCTCAACAAATTCACCACCACCACCGTTCACAGGTTTAAAACAAGCTTGTCTCACCACATTCACTACCACCATCACTATCACCATCGTCCACAGAAACACTCCAAAACAAACACTGCCAACCTCTGGGGCCTACTGCCCTCATGAATCGGGTCTAATTAAATGTATGAGCCAAATTGGCCATTAAGAGCAAACATTAATCACCGACATGGAACAATTAGAGTTGTGGAGACAAGATGCATTCAACACTTGACTAACAACACAAAGGCGGCTTCCTTTTGATCCGACTTGTGTAGTAATATTACTGTTCCCAGTCCAATAGTTTTCAAATTAAATATTCATGCATTTTCTAATCAAATAATTTTTATCGAATTTACAAACAGTTATCATAAAACTGCAGCATGGCTGGTTGAGTTTTAATTCCAGATACTCGTGAAATGCGAGACATTAGGGATTTGGTGCAGCTTTTCTTAATTTCACCTGGTACTATAGTTAACTGTTACCAGTTTGTGTTATTAGTCTTTAATAATATTTGGGTTTATTGGTGCTGCTGCCTTCCTGAGTGGCAGCTTGTCATTCATGGGTGACACCGCCATTTCCTTGACCCTGCCCCGAGGGCTGTGTCGTCAGCTGCCGAGGGCAGCCCCAGGCCAGGCAACACCCGCCTAGGGCAACACCAGCCCGAACTAACACCTGCCTAGGGCAACACCAGCCCGATCTAACACCAGCCCATGGCAACATCCGGCTGTGATGTGAGGGAGATTAAATCTAATGCCCCTTCAGTAAGATGACACCTTTTGTTTATGAGAAAGATTAATGTTGTGTCAAGGCGTGGTAACTGAGAGACCTCCAAATTGATGGTGTGTTTCCTGTAGAGGAGAGCAATGACTTCAAGATGTAAACAAGAGGGAAACTTGAGTGATTATCTTAATGGTTAACGTGGAACCAGCTGAGTCCTGTTGACCTAAGCCTTAAGCCTATCAAGTCACAGGAAATCAGTGTAGCCAATAAAAACACCGTATTTTCCAAGCTGGTAACTGAGAAAAACATCACTGAATGGTGTGAGAACTATGTTATCCAAGTCCAGTTTGGAAAAAATGTTATGGGAGGGGTGGTGGAGTCTCTTCTCCATATAATCATGTCATGTCAGGTAGTCAGAACGAGGAGAGATCCTTGAGCATGTCTTGGGCAGAGGTCGCCAAGGCTTGGATCAGAGAAGTCATACAGAGACTTGAGTGGAAACTGAGGTTTAATTATAATATGGGGAACTCAAGTGTAGACTGAAGAAAGATCTATAGTGAAACACATTGTAATTGTATCGTGCCATATCAATAACTGTGTAAATAAAGTATAAAAATATCCTCATATACTGAATATTGTGTAAGTTTTCACAAGAGTTAATATACACAAAATCCCACATTATTTCGCTCTCCTTCCATCATTGTGAAGTGACTGTTTGATCAGTTAAGAGCAGCTATCAGTGTCTTCAGTCAAGATTAAATATTAACAATACTCTGACTGGAATAATATGACGACGTATCGGTCCGACTTGGACTCGTTAATGGACCAAGTCCGACCGAAACGTCGTCATAAGTTTTATTCTCCTATGTGAGGGTTATGTGTAGTGAGTTTAGTGATATGACAGTGTGTCTAGTGATATGACAGTGTGTCTAGTGATATGACAGTGTCTAGTGATTTCTCGGTGATTAAATCGGAGCTGAGGTACCACCAGTGTATATATATATATATATATATATATATATATATATATATATATATATATATATATATATATATATATATATATATAACACACATTGTTGTTGTGTCTTTGTGCAGAGCGGGGTAGCAATGATAAGGCTTCGGAGGCTTCTTACTTTATTAGTAATAAAGTGTGGGTACACAGGCAGTGTGTTTTGTGCTCATGGCCCGGATGGGGGGCATGTTACTCTAGTGAAGGCCGCTGCGTGAGTGAGAAAGGAACATGGTGGCGCTGACTGAAGTGAGTATAGGCCTATAGTTGGCAGCACTAGCATGGCGCGAAACATGAACTCAGCTGGCAGACAGCCTCTGCCACTCACTCAACATTTCCCAAAATCTCTCTCCTCTAAACTTCTCTCTTCTCCAGGTGCATAAACACTTACTATAACCCACTTTTCACATCCAACCTTTATTTTACTCCACATAATCATTGAATTTATACATTTATATCCCCTCTTTACCTGCCATAACTGATTATTCAACATTATTGCCACTCCTTCTTTAGCTCTAACTCTATTTGAAACCCTTGACCTAATCCTATTTATTTCTCCCCACTGAAACTTTCCTACCCCCTTCAGCTTTGTCTCACTTAAAGCCAGGACATCCAGCTTTTCATTCATAACATCTATAATCATCTCTTTCTTATCATTCGCACAACATCCACGCACATTCAAACATCCCACTTTGACGGTTTTCTTCTTTTTCTTTTTAGTAAATTTATACAGGAAAATGGGATACTAGCCCATTGTTCCCGGCATTTTAGTTGACTTTTACAACACGCATGGCTTACGGAGGAAAGATTCTTATTCCACTTCCCCATGGATATGAAAGGAAAAGCAATAAGAACAAGAACTATTAAGATACATAAAATCAAAGAAAACTCAGATGAGTGTGTATACATAAACGTGTACATGTATGCGTAGTGTGACCTAAGTGTAAGTAGAAGTAGCAAGACGTACCTGAAATCTTGCATGTTTATGAGACAGAAAAAAGACACCAGCAATCCTACCATCATGTAAAACAATTACAGACTTTCGTTTTACACTCATTTGGCAGGACGGTAGTACCTCCCTGGGTGGTTGCTGTCTACCAACCTACTACATCATACATTTATATATATATTATTAACACATCGGCCATTTCCCACCAAGGCAGGGTGGCCTGAAAAAGAAAAACTTTCATCATTCACTCCATCACTGTCTTGCCAGATGCGTGCTTACACTACAGTTATAAAACTGCAACATTAACACCCCTCCTTCAGAGTGCTGGCACTGTACTTCCCATCTGCAGGAATCAAGTCCGACCTGCCGGTTTCCCTGAATCCCTTAATAAATGTTACCTTGCTCACACTCCAACAGCACGTCAAGTCCTAAAAACGATTTGTCTCCATTCGCTCCTATCTAACACGCTCATGCACGCTTGCTTTAAGTCCAAGCCCCTCGCACACAAAACCTCCTTTACCCCCTCACTGCAACCTTTCCTAGGCCGACCTCTACCCCGCCTTCCCTCCACTACAGATCTATACACTTTCGAAGTCATTCTATTTTGTTTCTTCCTCTCTACATATCCAAACCATCTCAATAACCCCTCCTCAGCTCTCTGGATAATAGTTTTGGTAATCTCACACCTCCTAATTTCCAAACTACGGATTCTCTGCATTATATTCACACAACACATTGCCCTCAGACATGACATCTCCACTGCCTCCAGCCACAGACTCGTAATGCACCCCTCACCTTTTTCCCCTCATGAATTCTATGATTTATTTCATCCTTCATAGACCCATCTGTTGACACGTCCACTCCCAAATATCTTAACACATTCACCTCCTCCATACTCTCTCCCTCCAATCTGATATCCAATCTTCCGTTACCTAATTTTTTTATCCTCATCACCTTAATCTTTCCTATTTTTGCGAAATTATTGCATACACAAATTATCGCTTGCTTTATGCGGCAAGAAGAGCCAAAAATCGCAAGTTTTACCTATTCGGCACGACATATGTATATATATATATATATATATATATATATATATATATATATATATATATATATATATATATATATATATATATATATATATATATATATATAATTTTAATTATCAATATATATTATTTTTGCCTTTATTATAATTAATATCAGTAGTAGCAATAGTAGTAGTAGTAATAGTAGAAATAAAGTTGAAATAAAGATATTATTGTATTAGTAGAAGCGGTAGTAGTAGTAGTTTTATTATTAATAATATTAGTAGTAGTATTACAAGTATTTACTAATATTACCAATGACCAAATCAATCCCCCACTCTCTCTGTCTCTCCCTGAGACTCTACTCTAGCTCACCATCAAACTAGTCACGCACTATATCAATAACCACTTTTAAAATAAATAACACAAACTACTGTGCTAAGCCTATACCCTCTCAACACTACTTAACAACCAATTTCCGCACTTTCGTTTTTTTTTACCAGTATCAACCCACATAATCAATGACCATTTAGAGTAAAAATTATGACAATTTTTTTTCTCACATCGGGATGCTCATAGAGGTAAGTACTCTGTTCTCTGTGTTATTCAGTAATATCACCAGGGGTTAATTTTGCCGTTTTCTGTTCTTTCACTGGTTGGAGTTCTAATTATGGATTTATTAATAATGATTTTAATAGCAATTAATGTGCTATGCATCAGTATATATTGCAAGTATTTTGCTAAGAAGAGCCACATATAATACTTTTAATACATTTTTGAATGTTCAAGAGCCACAGAAATATATTTTAAAGTTGAATTTATAAATAATAAAAAATACAACTACATAGTAGTCCTAATCACCAAAGCAGAATATGTGCAATCTCTGCTCGTTGAAGACTTTGATTGAATCTTCATTTTTGCAGTTAATAGTTTAAAATCTGACTGTTCTAAGAAGTTGAGTAAGGTGACTGTTAGTGAGGATGCTGCGATGTTTTGAATTGACGAATTCCATTACAGAGAAGATTCACAGGAGTAAGTTGCCCCAAGAACTGTATTTGTGTATACCTGAATAAACTTACTTAGTGGGAAGCCAGTTTTCTGAAGACTGGGAGACTTTGCTTCTGGGATTTGCTTCCAAAAGTCAGTTAGAGATGAGCTTTCATGTACTAGCTTTAAACCCACATCTTGCAGCTCAATAAGCTCTGTTTCTATCGAAGCAACATCCCAGACAAAAGATGCAACAACAGGACATCCATCGTTGATGACATCAATCACTAAAGGATTCACAAGAAATTTAAAAACATGGCTTAAACTTTTTAAGTTTCTAAAACCTGTTCTCAGACTCGCTATAAAGTGTTTCTAAGTTTCCTTCGTATTGTTTCAATTTACTGTCTTTAATTTCAACATCAGGAAAAGCAGTTGTTCTTAATTTATGGTTGGGAAAGTGGTCAAATTTCTTTGTTATCAGATCTCTCTGAAAAAAAAACGTTACTTTATTCTAAAAACTCAAAATTGATTGGGCTAGTTGTGTAATAACTTTGGTCGTTCTTTTAAGTGTCAGATTTAAATACTGGAGGTGTTACATTACATTTGTAAAGAACATAAGATCCTGTACCTCATTCGTGATCTTTTAGGTGTGGGTATTTTTCTTTTATTTCATAAAAACAATAATTGGTACAAAAAGAACACCAAACTTATTCAAAAGATTGGTACAGTAGAGTGAAAGATTGGAACAGTAGAGTGAAAGATTGGTACAGTAGAGTGAAAGATTGGTACAGTAGAGTGAAAGGTCACTTGGCTTTCCTTCAGGTTTCAGCTCCTCAATAAAATTTCTAAATTCACGGTGGGTTTTTTCAGTTGTTTAAATGAAATTCGTAATTTCTAAAACGCAATTTATGAACTGTTGAACTTGAAGTGTTTGCTTACTAAATTCTGCAGGTGGATGATACAGTGGATAGAGAGACATTCAGGACAGTTGAGATCAAGTGTCAATTGCCCATCTTGACCAGTATTTTGACCTACCATAGCTGGTGCAATGCTAACAAATTTATGCAATGGTAGTTGAGTATTTAATAAAGCTTTGCTAAGTGCATTATTTTTTATTTCATTACCTTTTGTAGTTTCCTTTAAGCTTATCAGAGGTAAGAATTCTTTTTTTTTTTCTTTTTTAAACATTTCCATCGTTTGTAACATAGCGAACAAATATAGTTAGCTAAGTGATAGCTTGAATTTTTGAAGACTCACCCGGTGCTAAGATGAAAGCAACGCAGCTTTACAGATCACTCTACAGTGAACATACAAGTGTGGAATTAATTTCAGAAATGTGTCTGTCAGTAGTGCGGCGCGTGATAGGAATTTGTTCTGTTGCCTGTTTAAGTTTTGAGTTCTCTGGAGCAAGAATTGCAATCACATCACTAATATTAATTTTTACAAATTCTCCGTAACTGTAAGGTAGTTTACTTGTAGCAATATTGCAAGCTATAACACAACTAGTTTCAGTAGCCAAATAACTTGGCTTACAGAGGGAAAATAGGCTATTTTGTTGAATAACTAAATAAGATTTCAGAAATTTTATCTTATTTTTTCGCAGTTGTGATTCAGGAGGAAATTGAGAGGAATTTTTTTTATGGTTATTTTCATGGTGACGCTTTAAATTACTGTCTTTAAAGTGGCTGATGGTTTTATGACAGATCAGGCACACAGTCTCTTCACCCTTAACAGTAAAAGCTAAAACGTCCTCCCAGTGTTTGTTAAACTCTCTATTTTCATATTCATATTTCCGTTTTATACTCTTCTGTTGCTGGATCATTTTAAACAAGGGTTTATAACTTTAACTAAAATCACTCTTAAGTATTTATTAATCAGAAAAGTATTTACCTACACTGCACTAGTTATGTTGCGCTACTCCAGCGAGCACCTAACTTGTGTTTACTGCAAGATGAGTGATGGTGCAGAGTCCAGTTGCATCATCTGTACTTGTTTAACACATGTTTTATTATGTTCAGAGAGTTTAAACAGCAGTTTGGATACATAATGCATATGGATGTTTGTAAAGATAATGTGAATTACCAGTATATATATAAAGTATTCTAATACTGGTACATACTATATTACTATATATTATTAATATAAAATTTTAGGAAAAATGGAAATGAAACTCAATATTATCTCGGGAGCCGCAAAGAGTACCTTCGGGAGCCGCATGCGGCTCGGGAGCCGCAGTTTGCCCACCGTTGACATACTGGAAACATTTAAGGTGACAGTCATGTCAAAAACACGTGGTTGTTACTTGTTCAATAAACTGGGTCAAAATATTTTAGGCAATAAAATATCTAATTTTTTTTTAAACATGTTGTAAGCAAGAGACCATTCAAAGCAATGAAGAAATGGTGGTGGAAGTTTTTTTCCATTTTGTGAAAGAGCCGGCATAATAACACGTCGGAAGGCCAGTGTTCGACAGTGGTAGTTTGAAAAATAACAAAAAAAGGACGAAATGGAAAACAAGGATACAAAAAGATATCTTCCCCAAGCAAGCTGAACAATGTGTTCGATACTCCACATGGACGCCATGGACGCCATGGACGCGCGGTCTGGATAACCCAGTTTCACGATAATAGAGATTTCTTTCTCGCTCACAGAGATCCCGATTAGCTTGGAACAATGAGCTCCGTCGACAAAAAATAAAATGTCACAGCAGGAGCTAAAGGTAGCAAAGTGGAATGTAGAGGAAAACGTTCGTAAGAGAAAAATAGTCGAAGATCAAGACTACATCCTAAACTGCAGAACTTGCTTTCTCAAGCTTTGGCTCTGACACAACCGGATGGCCAACACGAAGTTTTTTGAGGGAGCCACTGAAGCCTGTCCCTTTCCTTTCCCTATCCCCACCCCCTAAAAAATAAAATAAAGCAACCCAGGATATTTTCAACTAAAAATTATCTTTATCCTTAGACAGGATAGTGATGAGTATCAGAAGCAGCTGGACGCTATGACCAAGACCTTGAAGAACTAACTCTCAATCCTCTGTGAAGTGGAGCAGAAAGCATCGTTGCAGGAGGCAGCATGATGAATCAGTCCCAGAAAAGGATTCAAATGGCGGTGTCACTGCAATAGAAAGTTTCTGCTAAACATTATAAAAAACGAACAGATGGATGGGCTTCCCATTTTACTTTTCACCGTGGACTACAGCTGAATGGGAGTGCTTATAAGAGCTTCGGAAAGTGAGCATCAGCTGGCACATGCGGTGTTCGATCTCTTGCAACTTTGGGGACTGAGTGGTGGGTATGTGTTTTGACACTGTTGTTATTAACACTCGCCATCACTCTAGATGTTGTGTGCTCCTAGAGTAGAAGTTGCAGAAAGATCTGCTCCACATCACATGGAGCTACTTTCCACTGCTGCATCCAATGTGTATCATAACAATTTATGGACTTTCTTGATATACTTTCTCTACTTAAGAACTTCCAAACTGAAGTTGTATTTAAAAATCTTAATACAATTAAAAAATATTTAACTAAGAGATCTCCCTGACTCAAAAACTTCACAACAATGAAAATAAACTCACACTCAGTGAATAAGGTCATATGTGAGGTCAAACGTGAGATCATATCTCAGTTTTAAATCTTCTGTAGTCATATTGTTTTTACTGTTCCTTGATAACGTGAGAAATCACGAAAGTGTTTGTATTATTACTATTTTTCACTTTGGTTAAATTATATATAAAGTCATTATCACAACTGTGAGGAAAATGATGGGATGGGTAATGAGAATCTTCTTAACAAGGGATGTCATGCCACTTTTCTTAAGAGTCTTTTGTGAGATACTCTATTGAAGGCCTCACTTAAATCCAAATAAACTGCGTCATATTATTTATCGTTCTCTTCTACCTCAAATGCTTTATTAAAGAATGTTATTAAATTTGTCAGGCAGGAACGACCTCTAATGAATCAGTGTTCAGACTCATTAATCAAATTATGCCTCTTCAAGGGGGGCTCCTTGCTGTGGTGAAGAGGCTATTGGTCTATGGAATTAGATCTTTCAGTCTTCTTCCTCCGAACGAACCTAATTACTCCCCCCCCCGATCCCTGTCTCATCCTCCCCATTCCTCATTTCCCATTTCTCCTCCTCTTCCTATCCCTCCTCTTTCCCTTTCCTGTTTTCAGTCTTAGGGTTCTTCCCTCAGGCATTCTAGTTCCTAGGTTGGGGGAAAGGGTACCATGGTCCATCCTATTCCGTTGATGTCCTTGGTAGTAGTGTAGTTTGCCGTGGAATTTTGATCGTCTGGAGATGTCCCGATCCCTTTCTGGTCTGCTAGAGAGAGGCTTCGGTGTCTTTCAGATGACGAGTGTATCTCTGGAGGCTGCCTGTTGCATTCCAGAAGGTGGTGGCCGAAGAAGGTATGCTTTGTGGCGGGTATCCAACCACCCTCTTTTTTGTCCACCGAGGTGGCTCGGTAAATGTGAGGTTGCTATCACAGATTGCTAATTTAGTGGCATGAAGGATAGGGTATGGCACGGGTTCCATGCCGCATCTGAACTACTGGCTGCTCTGAGGTCCTCTTGAGTGTGGAGGGGAATTTACGGCCCTTAAATAATAGGAGCTACCCCTCCACATTTCCCCCTTTTTTTCTCTTTTCTTTTATGCTGTCCCTTTTCTCTTCGTCTACACTCGCTCTTGTCATCTCTTTTTATATGTTCATCTAGCATCTAACTTTTCTCTTCTCCCTTGAGAGGTTCCGACAGTTTGTCTGGTCATCCCCACTGCCATGCACGAAAGCCCAAATACCAACAGTTGCTTCTCGCTCTCTTTTTCTTAATCACTTCCGGTCTCATTCTCATGCCGTCGCAGTGTACACCGATGGTTCTAAATCCTCTGACGGTGTCAGGTTTGCAGCAGTGTTTCCGGACAGTTTAGGAAAACATTAATGCTGCATTAATGTCGAAATTGTTTGTCGAAATTATTTCTTTCTTTCGAGTTTAATAAATGCGAGGGCATTTATTAGACTCGACTAGCATTTTTACAGCTGAATTGTACACAATTCTCGTTTCAATTATCCATATTGAATATATGACTGCCTCGACATTTGTAGCAGTCTCAGACTCCCTTAGTGCTTTGCAAGCTATTAAAAAAAATTATTCACCTCATCCCCCGATTCTTCGTATACAACTTTGGTTATGCCACATTGCCTGTCTATCAACGAGCACGCAGAATTGACCTCCGACGTCGTCACCGCTCTAACGCCCTTACTTCATCTTCCCTCCTCGCTGACGGCCCCACCTTTGACTCAGACTCCCTCGTTGACTTTTTGACAGCAACTGATTTACTACACAAACTTTAACAACACTTCCTTTAGCACTTCTCACAGCCCCTGTATATCTCTGCCTCTGTTCTCCTCTCCATCCTTGCTGCTCCTTGATCCAGCAAAAGCCCTGCAGCGCTGTATGACCCTAGCAGGTTTAACGTTTTGGTTTGATTATAATAATAATAATAATAATAATAAGAAGAAGAAGAAGAAGAAGAAGAAGAAGAAGAAGAAGAAGAAGAAGAAGAAGAAGAAGAAGAAGAAGAAGAAGAAGAAGAAGAAGAAGAATATGAATAAGAATAAGATTGTTATTATTATTATTGTTATTATTATTATTATTATGCTCAATAAGGTGATTTCTAATAATATCAGCTATAATTGATAATTTGCCTACTATAGACGTCAGGCTTACTGGACAGTAATTTCAAAGAATTGACTTACCCATTTATTTAAACATACGAATTGCATTAGCCATCTTGCACATCTCCTGCATAACACCAGTTTGGATTGATGAGCTAAATATGCTCACTGGCGGCTAAGTTCCAACCTGCATTCTTTAAGTACACTTGAATACAGTTCATCGGGGCCCGGAGACTTATTTTGTTTTAGTTTGTCTAATTTTCTGATGATCATATCCCCCGTGACTATAACATTACTTAGTTTGTTTTCTTCAGGGCCTAAATAATTATTGATTCTTGGGATATCATTTATTTCTTGTGTGAAAACCGAGAAGAAATATTTATTAAAAATAGAGCACATTTCCTGTTCATTATCAGTAAGCCAGACCTTGGTTTTAGTGGAATACACATACCTTGACCACAGTGTACATTAAGAAAAAACTTATAATTGCGGCTACTATTGTTATTGTAAGTATCATCTTCAATAGAACAAAACACAGTTATATCCAGTCAAGACTAGACAAGTGTTCCTTAAGTCCATTATCATTGGCAGAACGGAAATCGGGGACATTTACCGTATTATCACTATTTTCGTATTCCCAGGTAACATCGAAGGTAACAAATTATTGATGACTCCCTCCAAGCTCCTCAGTGATCTCAAGATTATTAACAAAAGTTTCCTTATTGGACAAAACCAGATTCCCACAGATTATTACCTCTGGTAGGTTCTGTTACAAAAAGCAGTCCTGAACTACTTCCAGAAAGTCACTACACCCTAAATTTTGGGTCAAAGTAGTGCAGCTTTCTACGTTATCGTGCCTAGAAACCTTAACAGTTTCATTCCAAAGACTTCTTCCTCTGTCGCTGTCTAAGTTAGGGGGTCGGTATATAACCCTTAAAATAATTTTTCTTGTCCAAGAAATTCTACCCACACAGTTTCTGTGTCAAAATCCATCATTTTTTATATCTATTTTATGCAACAATTCAAATTATCTCGGGCATAAAACGCTACCCCAATCCCCTTCCGATTATTTCTATCAACGACCCGACTCTTTAAATTATCCCATGTTTCAGTTATTGCAATAACATCAATGTTTCCCTCACATGCAACCAAACGTAGATCATTAATTTTATTCCTGGCACTTCGATTATTAGTATAAACAATGTTAAGATTATTTTGTTCTGCACCTTTTTCATGTTCAGCTTTGTTTCCCACAATTTCTGTTATATATACCCAATATTAGTTGATGATTATTAAACCTGCTATTCATGACATCGAAGAATAAATCAATGTTTACATAATCAGTCCCTGATCCACCATGAGGCCTGGTCATAGACCGGGCCGCGGGGGCGTTGACCCCCGAAACCCTCTCCATGTATAATCCATTTCTCCCTTCCAAAACCTATACAGTGACAGTATCTACAGTGACAGTACCTACAGTGACAGTGAAATGTAAGGGGGGTGAACGGAGAATGGCATCAGCAAGTAAGAACGAGATGAAGGGTTATAAAATAATGGAGGAGGTAGCTAGGATAAGATATAAGCAACTCTTGGTTGAAAGATGTGCTAGTGTGAGTATAGGTAATGAGAAAGTTGAAGAAGTATGAGGTAGATTTAAGAATGAAGTGTTAGAGTGTTCAGCAGAAGTTTGTGAATATAGGATGGTGGGTACAGAAGGGAAGAGGAGGAGTGTTGGAATGAAGAGGTAGAGAAAGTGGTGAGAGAGGAAAAGTTAGCGTATGAGAGGGTTTCACAAATCAGAAGTGATGTAAGTAGGGAGAAGTATATGGAGAGAAAAAGAGAGGTTAAGAGAGAGGTTAAAGAATGCGAAAAGACAACAAATGAGAGAGTGGGTGAGGCGCTGTCAACAAATTTTCCTGAGAATAAGAAAAAGTTTTGGAGTGAGATTAATAAGTTGAGAAAGCCTAGGGAACGAATGGATTTGATAGTTAAAAACAGAAGAAGAGAGCTATTAAATGGAGAGTTGGAGGTATTGGGAAGATGTAGGGAATATTCTGGGATTTTAAATGTTGATGAAGAAGGGGAAGCTGTGATTTCTTGCAATGACCTGGAAGGTATAAGAAAGATTCCGATGTGAGTGTGGGGAAGGTACTTGAGGCTGTGGGTAAAATTAAATGGGGTAAAGTAGCTGGAACTGATAGGATCAAGACAAATGTTCAGAGCAGGTAGGGATATAGTTTTGAAGGGGTAGGTGCTTTTGTTCAATAAATACTTGAAAGAGGGGAAGGTACCTAGGGACTGGGAGAGAGCGTGCATAGTTTCTTTATATAAAGACAAAGGGGGCAAAATAGTGTAAGAATTATAGGGAAATAAACCTGTTAAATATACCTGTCAAGGTGTATGGCAGAGTTATTATTTAAAGAATTAAGAATAAGACGGATAGTAGGATCGCAGATAAACAAGGAGGCTTTAGGATGGTTAGGGAATGTGTACACTAAGTGTTTACAGTGAGGCGTATAAGTGAACAGTATTTAGGTAACAATAAATAAGTATTTGTTGTGTTTATGGATACGGAAAAAGCATATGATAGGGTGGATAGGGAAGCAATGTGACAGATATTGCAAGTATATGGAATAGGAGGTAGGTTACTGAAAGCAGTTAAGAGTTTTTATGAGGATAGTGAGGCTCAGGTTAGGTATGTAGGAGAGAGGGAAATTATTTCCCAGTAAGAGTAAGTCTTAGGTCGCCATGGTTGTTCAATATATTTATAGATGGGTTGTAAGAGAAGTTAATGCACGGGTGTTGGGGAGAGGCGTGAGATTAGAAGATAAAGAATCTAACACAAAGTGGGAGTTGTCACAACTGATTTTTTCTGATGACGCTGTGTTTCTGGAAAACTCTGAAGAGAAGTTGCGAAGGTTGGTGAACAAATTTGGGAGGTTATATAAAAGAAGGAAATTAAAAGTGAAAATAGGAAAGAGCAAGGTGATGATGGTAACAAAAGAATTTAATTAATGAAAGACTGGATATCAGATTGGGGGGAGTGAGTTTGGAGAAGTGAATATGTACAGATATTTGGGAGTGGACTACGAAATATGACATGAACCATAGGATTGACGACGGGAAACAGGTGAGTGGTGCACTGAGGCATCTTTGGGAACAAAAAACGTTACCCATGGAGGTAAAAACAAGAATGTATGAGAGTACAGTGATACTAATGCTCTTATCTGGGTGTGAAGTATCGGTGGTGAATGTTGCAACAAGGAGAAGGCTGGAGGCAGTGGAGATGTCGTGTCTGAGGTCAATGTGTGGTGAAAATATTATGCAGAGAATTCGTAGCATGGAGATTATAATGAGGTGCCATATTACTAAAAGAATTATCCAGAGGGATGAAAAGGGGTTGTTGAGGTGGTTCGGACATTTAGAGAGGATGGAACAAAATAGGATGACTTGGAGGACGTATAAATCTGTAGCGGTGGGAAGGTTGTGTAGGGGTCGTCCTAGGAAAGGATGGAGGGAGTAAAGGTTTTGTATGTAAGGGCTGACTTTCAGCAAGGGTGTGTGAGAGTGTTAGATAGAAGTGGAGGAAAGTGGTTTTTATGACTTCACGTGCTGTTGGAGTGTGAGCAAGTTAATATTTATGAAGGGATTCAGGGAAACTGGATTTGAGTCCTGGAGGTGAGAAGTATATGTCACTCTGAAGGAGGGGTGAGGATATTTGCATTTTTTAACTGCAGTATCGTCGCCCCTCTGGCAAGACAGTGATGGAGTGATGGTGAAAGTGTTTCTTCTTTTTTGGGTCACCCTGCCTCTGCGGGAGACGGCCGGCGTGTATATATATATATATATATATATATATATAAATAACAACCTCATCAAAGAGTATATTAGATGGAAGTCTGGTGAAGGGTTTACCCACCTCATCAGCAGTATTTAATTCTATTTTCAGACCTGTCGGGTTTAGTCCTCGATTACTCTGGGGGCTTCTTAATGAGTATTATTATCTCTTGCTGCTATTATTATTATTACAATTATTGTCTTGAACAGAGGTTTTGCATCGTGACTGACGACTAACTGATCATTACATCAATTAGTCTTCAGTCATCATTACATCAATTAGTTGTCAATCATTAAGTTCACTCTATGTACCCGCCATCACATACCCAGCTAACATGGGATTTACCTCTGAAGACAAGAGCTATGACTTACCTGTTGTGGAGGCGATATCCCTGTGTTTCCAGAAAGTTTAATAACTCCATAGATGAGACCCACAATATGGCATTAGTTGACATTACACAGTAGTTACAAAATGCTCATATCTTAGCACTGATAGTGAGACCTTAATTCAAATTCAAAAACTGCTAATTTTCCATAATATACAATGTGTAGTTTACACGTAGTAAAATATTGTTAAACACAAAGAAAGCCGCTAGCTTGCTCGGCTAACTGGTTACGACGTCCCTCAACAATCCCCGAGAAATACCAGTAAGGAGCCACTGAATACATACCGGCTTTCGAAACGAGGTGAGTGTGTACCTCCCCCTCCGAGAACATATTAGTGACTACCTCACACTTGACTGCCTGGCCCCTAGTCTACCCTCAAGTGTTGCCAAAGTTATAGGCCTGTAGCGAAAGACTGAACTGTAATCTAGACTAGGTACTAGCTTACTAATGCCTTATGACTAATTATCCTTACTGTCAGGGTTTCAGCAGAGTGGAACGCGCTGTCAACCAACTCCCCTTACTCCCCCTCCCCTTACTCCCCCTCCCTTTCCCCTCCTCCCCATGAAATGATCATTATTAACAGAAAGCTACGCTTTTCCACAATTAATATTATTATTATTATATTTTGTTCATATTATGTATATTTTTCTTCCAGCTGGTATTAGGATTATTTTCTGTGTAATTAGGCCTGGTGGCCTGGTGGCTAAAGCTCTCGCTTCACACGGCGAGGGTCTGGGTTCGATTCCCAGCCAGGGTAGAAACATTGGGCGTGTTTCTTTACACCGGTTGTCTATGTTCACCCATCAGTAAAATGGGTACCTGGGAGTTAGTCGACTGGTGTGGGTCGCATCCTGGGACAAAACTGACTTAATTTGCCCGAAATGCTCAGCATAAAAAGGGGCTTTCTATATAGTAGTATGTCATTGATGTCAACTAGGACTGTATACCTTGTACATGTACTTGTAGTAAATAAAGATATTATTATTATTATTATTATTATTATTATTATTATTATTATTATTATATAATCATTTTATAGTTGACAAATGATTTTCGTCAAATTTGTTTGTTTGTGTTTTAATTTGTTTACACTGACGCGCTCGACTTAACAGCCTTACACTGCAACAATGACTGAAATGTTTAACTAGAACGTAGAGTGGTACAACATAGCACCAGACTGTATAGTACAACACATTATAAACCTTGGTAGTAGATACTGATAAATTGCTTTAGAAAGACACGTAAGCAAACACTTGGACATACTAGAAAACGTTTCGGTCCTGAGACCTTAATTAACCACTTCTAACCTTAGAACTGATCAAGGTCCCAGGACCGAAACGTTTTCTAATATATCCTAATGTTTGTTGGTGCGTCTTTCAAAACAGTATAGCACCAACGGTGCTACGTAGCACTAGCAGGTACAGTTATAGCACTAGCAGGTACAGTTATAGCACTAGCAGGTACAGTTATAGCACTAGCAAGTACAGTTATAGCACTAGCAGGTACAGTTATAGCACTAGCAGGTACAGTTATAGCACTAGCAAGTACAGTTATAGCACTAGCAGGTACAGTTATAGCACTAGCAGGTACAGTTATAGCACTAGCAGGTACAGTTATAGCACTAGCAGGTACAGTTATAGCACTAGCAGGTACAGTTATAGCACTAGCAGGTACAGTTATAGCACTAGACGGTACAGTTACAGCACTAGCAGGTACAGTTATAGCACTAGCAGGTACAGTTATAGCACTAGCAGGTACAGTTATAGCACTAGCAGGTACAGTTATAGCACTAGCAGGTACAGTTATAGCACTAGCAGGTACAGTTATAGCACTAGCAGGTACAGTTATAGCACTAGCAGGTACAGTTATAGCACTAGCAGGTACAGTTATAGCACTAGACGGTACAGTTACAGCACTAGCAGGTACAGTTATAGCACTAGCAGGTACAGTTATAGCACTAGCAGGTACAGTTATAGCACTAGCAGGTACAGTTATAGCACTAGCAGGTACAGTTATAGCACTAGCAGGTACAGTTATAGCACTAGCAGGTACAGTAATATAGAGCGGGATTATAGCTCTCACCTTGACCCATAAAATTTCCTCAGGATTTACAAATATTTCAAACACGCTCCGTTGGTTGGGGGGGGGGGGGTTAACCTGCCAAGCTCGGCCGTCAGTGAGTTTGAAAATCCCTGGGCGAGTCCACGTGGCGTGACCCTTAGGATAATCTGCTCGGCTCTGCCTAGCAATAATCTCGAAATCCTAGCTAAAATTCCTGCTAGGTAAACTTTATTGTGTTGTCCAGTAGACTCAAAATTGGAGCCGTACTGCAGGATACGTGAACCTTACGGTGTTCCGATGGTGGGTTATGTACGTTATTCTCTGAAGCTCTCTCACGTGATACACCTCTCTACCCCCCTCCCCTCCCCCCATGACCCCCCTCCTCTCCCTCCATGACACCATCCTCTCCCTCCATGACACCATCCCCTCCCTCCATGACCCCCTCCCTACATGACCCTCTCCCTACATAACCCCTCCCCTCCCTCCATGAACCCCTCCCCTCCCTTCATGACCCCTCCCATCACTCCATAACCCCTCTCCTCCCAACATGACTTCTCCCTCTTTACATGACCCCTCCCTCCTACATGACTCCCTCCCTCCTAAATAACCCCTCCCCTTCCTCCATGACCCCCTCCCTCCATGACCCCTCCCTCTATGACCCCATCTCCTCACTCCATGACCCCTCTCCTCCCTACATGACCTTACCCCTCTTTACATGACCCCTCCTCTCCCTACATGGTCCCCTCCCACCCTCCCTAAATAACACCTTCTCTCCCTCCTGACATGACCCCTCCCATCCCTTCATGACCCCTCCCTCTTTACATGACCCCTCCCCTCCCTACATGACCCCCTCCCCTCTTTACATGATCCCTCCCCTTCCTCCCTAAATGAACCCGTTCCTCCCTAATGACCCCTTTCCTCCCTCCCTGACCTCCTCCCATCCCTTCATAACCCCCTCTCCTCCCTACATGGACCCTCCTTCCGTCCATAACCCTCCCTCCCTTCATGACCCCTCCCCTCCCTGCATGACTCTTCATTGCATGACCCCCTCCCTACATGACCCCTCACTGAATGACGACCTCTCCCTCCCTCCCCTTCCGACATGAACCCTCTCCTCCATACATAACTCCTCGTTTACATGTATGACCCCTCCCCTTCCTACATAACCCCTCCACCCTCTACATGACCCCCTCCTTTGTCTAAATGATCCCCACCCCATCCCTCCATGACCCCTTCCCTCCCTGTATGAACCATAAAAATCCCTACATGACCTCTCCCTTCCCTCCATGACCCCTCCCCTTGCTCCATGACCCCTCCCCTTGCTCCATGATCCCTCCCCCTCCCTGGAGTTTACCTGGAGAGAGTTCCGAGGGTCAACGCCCCCGCGGCCCGGTCTGTGAACAGGCCTCATGGTGGATCAGGGCCTGATCAACCAGGCTGTTACTGCTGGCTGCACGCAGTCCAACGTACGAACCACAGCCTGGCTGGTCAGGTACCAACTTTAGGTGCCTGTCCAGTGCCTGCTTGAAGACAGCCAGGGGTCTATTGGTAATCCCCCTTATGTATGCTGGGAGGCAGTTGAACAGTCTTGGGCCTCTGACACTTTTTGTGTTGTCTCTCAACGTGCTAGTGGCACCCCTGCTTTTATTGGTGGGATGTCACATCGTCTGCCAAGTCTTTTGCTTTCGTAGGAAATGACTCGTGTGCAAGTTTGGTACTAATCCCTCTAGGATTTTCCAAGTGTATATAATAATGTATCTCTCCCGCCTGCGTTCTAGGGAGTACAGGTTTAGGAACTTCAAGCGTTCCCAGTAGTTGAGATGGTTTATCGCAGTTATGCGTGCCGTGAAGGTTCTCTGCACATTTTCTAGTTCAGCAATTTCACCTGCCTTGAAAGGTGCAGTTAGTGTGAAGCAATATTCCAGCCTAGATAGAACAAGCGACCTGAAAAGTGTCATCATGGGCTTGGCATCCTTGGTTTTGAAGGTTCTCATTATCCATCCTGTCATTTTTCTAGCAGATGCTATTGCTACAGTGTTATGGTCCTTGAAGGTGAGATCCTCTGACATGATCACTCCCAGGTCTTAGATGTTAGTTTTTCGCTCTATTGTGTGGGTGGAATTTGTTTTATACTCCGATGAGATTTTAATTTCCTCACGTTTTCCATATCGGAGTAATTGAAATTTCTCATTGAACTTCATATTGTTTTCTGCAGCCCATTTAAAGATTTGGTTGATGTCTGCTTGGAGTCTTGCAATATCTTGAATGGTGGACACTGTCATGCAGTAGTAGTCTGTTGACTACTACTCTTTGTGTTCTGTTTGTTAGGAAATTATAGATACATCTGCCAACTTTTCCTGTTATTCCTTTATCACGCATTTTGTGTGCTATTACACCATGGTCACACTTGTCAAAGGCTTTTGCAAAGTCTGTGTATATAACATCTGCATTCTGTTTGTCTTCTAGAGCATCCAGGACCTTGTCGTAGTGGTCGAGTAGTTGGGACAGACAGGAGCGACCTGCTCTAAACCCATGCTGCCCTGGGTTGTGTAATTGATGGGTATCTAGATGAGTGGCGATCTTGCTTCTTAGAACCCTTTCAAAGATATTTTATGATATGGGACGTTAGCGTTATTGGTCTGTAGTTCTTTGCTATTGCTTGATGAACACGGAGTTCCATGAGTCTGGGCCTGGAGCGGAGTGCATGGGCATGTCATTTATCGCCTTTTCGAAGTCATTTGGCGTCAGGGTAATGTCAGATATGTTTGCGTCTATCAAGTTCTGTGGCACTCTCATAAAAAATTCATTTAGGTCTTCGACTCTGTCTGGTTAGCGGCTCACTAAAAACTGAGTCATACTGGGACTTTAGTAGCTCACTCATTGCCTTGCTGTCATCTGTGTAGGACCCATCCCGTTTAAGTAGGGGCCCAATACTGGATGGTGTTCTCGACTTTGATTTGGCATAAGAAAAGAAATACTTTGGGTTTCTTTCAATTTCATTTATGGCTTTTAGTTTTTCCCGCGTTTCTTGACTCCTGTAAGATTCCTTTAGTTTTAGTACGATGTTTGCTATTTCTCTGACCAGTGCCTCCCTACGTATTTCAGATATATTGGCCTCTTTGCCTTCGCCTGTATAGGGAGCGCCTGTCTCTTTCTAGTTTACATCTTCTCCTTTTCCTTAAAGGAATTTGCCTTGAACAAACCTCAAGTGCCACAGAGTTAATTTGTTCTAGACATAGGTTAGGATCCGTGATGCTTAGGCTATCTTCCCAGTTTATATCATTTAGGACTTGGTTTACTTGGTCCCACCTTATGTTTTTGTTATTGAAGTTGAATTTGGTGAAAGCTCCCTCGCGACTGATCACATTTTGTTGATCTGGGGCTCCCCCGCATACATGTCTGGACCTCTATTATGTTGTGATCTGAGTATATAGGTTTTTGATATGATGACATTTCGTATCAGATCATCATTGTTGGTGAAGATGAGGTCCAGCGTATTCTCCAATCTTGTAGGTTCTATTATTTGCTGGTTTAAGGTGAATTTGATGCAGAGATTTAAAAGCTCGTGTGTGTGCGAGTTTTCATCTGAGCTGCCTCCTGGTGTTATCTCTGCTACAACATTATTTGCTATATTCCTCCATTTTAGGTGTCTGAGGTTGAAGTCCCCCAGGAGCAAGATGGGGGCAGGAGCTGGAAGGTTTTCCAGACAGTGGTCAATTTTCAGAAGCTGTTCCTGGAATTGTTGGGACGTTGCATCCGGAGGCTTGTATACAACCACGATGACCAGGTTTTGATTCTCGATCTTTACTGCTAAAACTTCAACTACATCATTTGAGGCATTTAGTAGTTCTGAGCATATAAGTGACTGTGATATAAAGGCCAACCCCCTCTCCCCCTTTTGCCTGTTCACTCTGTCACATCTGTATAGGTTGTAGCCCGGGATCCATATTTCATTGTCCAAGTGATCCTTTATGTGGGTCTCTGTGAAAGCCGCAAACATTGCATTTGACTCCGTAAGCAGTCCACGGATATAAGGTATTTTGTTGTTCGTCGCTGGCTTTAGACCCTGTATATTTGCAAAGATGAATGTATTCGGATTGGTGGTATGGGGGAAGGGTCTTTTTTTCCTGGCACTAATATCTGTTGTTCTGGAGTAGAGGCCATTAACTGTGATTCCACTCCTGAAATGATTGCAGTTGGTGTACGATTTCTGTCATTTCCTGCCAGCATTTTTCCCTTCCTGGTGCTAAAAAAAACTCTCTCTCTGGAGTGGCTATGGCTACCCAGGTTTTCCCATGGTCTGGATGTTCTGTGTCGTCTTGTACCCTTTAGGTGGTGTGCCTGGCAATATAAGTTATAGCACTGTCTTTCCTGAACTGATGAGTGACACATTTCAAGGTGGAAAAGCTTACAGGAAGGGAGGTTGCATTTTCCTGTTGTCATATGGGCACGGCATTTTCTGGGGTGGTCAAAGTTGCATGTCCCATCTGTTTTCCCAGATATTTCATGCCTGCAGATACCAAGTGCATAATGTTTGCATAGGCCTGGTTTCTGTTTGCCTTGTTTTTTTGTGACTGTGTGTTCCCTGTTGTATTCCCTACTGGTGCGTGTTTTCCTGTCTCACTTCTATCTTCAGCACTAGTGCTGACAATGGAGCCTTCATCAGTTGTTTCTGGTAATTTATCTTCAATATTTCTCGGGGCATACCCTTGTTTACTATCTACCGTGGTATTGCTAGTTTGTAACATTGGTGTTTGTATGTCCTTGTCTACACCTGTTTTCCCACTAGAGCTCCTGTCCCCCTTCAGGCCACTATCATTTCCTTCTCCATTCTTACAGTTACTATCTACTAGGACAGCATTTGTACCAGGGGCGATTGAACCATCTGGCCCGGATTTTTTATTTTCCCAACTGTTATAGAATCCCGTCATGTTTTTTTATGAAGACCGGTTTGATGTTGTCATCTTTTAATATCAATGTGATTTTATTCCACAGTTCCGTTTCATTTGGGCATACCACTTCCCTGGTTTAATATCTCGTGTAGTTGATTCCTGACTACCTGCACAAGGGCGTGGCTCTATTTACCACAGAAGTTGCATGTAATCCATCCAGTAGAACGTTTGATTGTTTTTTTCCGTTTGGGTGTTAGGGGAGCCTAGAACTTCCAGCTTTGAATCCGGTCATTGGTTCCCTTATTTCTTGGACGGATCCGATGAAATCCAGTCAGTGTATCACTTATTTTAATGAATCCTGTAGGGTTTATTTGGGCTACTGAAACAGACCACTGGAAAATGATTTAACAGAGTAATAATGATCAGTTTGATACAAAAGTATAACTTGTGTGTTGGAGAAACCCGGTGCTTCTGGCAGCTCCTACTATGACGAACGGCCGTACCTCTGGCACCCTGTTTTACCTCTGGCACCCTGTTTTACCACCTGGAGTTTTGGGCACTTATAGATCACTGTACTGTGTTTAGCTTTTCTAGATTTTTTCTACCTCCACCACAACGATGCTGTTTTTCACTATGGTTGACTGGATGACAATAGGTCTTATGTTGTTGAATTTGTTCACTAACAACTCACAACTCGACACTGTTTATCGTATTTTTTCAGCTGGACACTTTACGCTTTCCTAAGATTGTACACCTATTCGTATTTCAATATAAATTCTTTTATACCACGGAATCACTAGATTTAGGTCAGGTACACTAGCATGATCCCTCCCATCCCTCCATGACCCCTCCCCCCCTATATGAACCCTCCCTCCATGATCTCCCTGCCTACATGAACCCTCCCTCCATAATCTTCCGCTCCCTATATGAACCCTCCCACTCCCTATATGAATCTTCCCTTCATGATCCCTCCCTTCATGATCCTCCCCCTCCCTACATGACTTCTCCCTCCCTCCATGATCCCTCCCCTCCTATATAAACCATCCACTCCTATGAATCCTCCCTTCAGGATCCCTTCCTTCCCCTCCATGATCCCTCCCTTCCCTATATGAACCTCCCTTCCTCCATGACCCTCCCCACCCTCCATGATCGCTCCTCCCTCCATGATCCCTCCCCTCCCTCCATGATCCCTCCCCTCCCACAATGACCCCTCCCTCCTCCATGACCCTCCCTCCCTCCATGATCCCTCCCTCCCTCCATGATCCCTCCCTCCCTCCATGATCCCTCCCCTCCTTATGAACCCTCCCTCAATGACCCTCCCTCGCTCCATGATCCCTCTCCTCCCTATATAAACCCTCCATGATCCCTCTCCCTCCCTATATAAACCCTCCATGATCCCTCTCCCTCCCTATATGAATCTTAACTTCATGATCCCTCCCTCCCTATATGAACCCTCCTTCCCTCCATGATCCCTCCTCCCTCCATGATCCCTCCCCTCCCTCCTTGATCTCTCCCTCCTCCATGATCCCTCCCTCCCTCCATGTTCCTCTCCTTCCTATATAAACCCTCCATGATCCTTCCCTCCCTATATGAACCCTCCTCCATGATCCCTCCCCTCCCTATATGAACCCTCCCTCCATGATACCTCCCCTCCCTATATAAACCATCCCACTCCCTATATGAATCCTCCCTTCAGGATCCCTTCCTTCCCTCCTCCATGATCCCTCCTCCCTCCATGATCCCTCCCCTCCCTCCATGACCCATCCCCTCCCTCCATGACCCTCCCTCCCTCCATGACCCTCCCTCCCTCCATGATCCCTCCCCTCCCTATATGAACCCTCCCTCAATGACCCCTCCCTCCCTCCATGATCCTCTCCTCCCTATATAAACCCTCCATGATCCCTCCTCCCCTATATGAATCCTCCTTCATGATCCCTTCCTTCCCTCCCTCCATGATCCCTTCCTCCCTATATGAACCCTCCTTCCTCCATGACCCCTCCCCTCCCTCCCATGATCCCTCCCTCCCTTCATGATCCCTCCCCTCCCTCCTTGATCTCTCCCTCCTCCATGATCCCTCCCCTCCCTCCAAGATCCCTCCCCTCTCTATATGAACCCTCCCTCAAGACCCTCCTCCCTCCATGATCCCTCTCCTCCCTATATAAACCCTCCATTATCCTCCTCCCTCCCTATATGAACCCTCCCCTCCCTATATGAACCCTCCCTCCATGATCCCTCCCCTCCCTATATGAACCCTTCCTCCATGATCCCCTCTCTATATACCCTCCTACATTTCCTCCCTCCCCTCCCTGTATGAGCCTTCCCTCCATGAACCCTCCTCTTCCATGTCCACTCCTCCCTATATGAACTCTCCCTACATGACCCTCCCTCCTCTCTACATCACTCCTCCTCCCTCCCGACATCACCTCTTCTCTTTTCCTGCATCACCCTCTCTATATGACCCCCTCCCTTTTGTCCATGATCCTTCCCACTCTATATGAACCCTTCCTCCATGATGCCTCCCCCTCCCTATATGAATCCTCCCTACATGACACCTCCCTCCCTCCATGCCCCCTCCCTTCCTTACATGATCCCTCCCTTCCTACATCACCCCTCCCTTCCCTATATGAACTCTTTCTACATAACCCCTTCCTTCACCTTATCCCTCTATGACTCCTCCCCTCTCTATACGAACCCTCCCCTCCCTACATGACCCCTTCCCTCCCAACATGACCCCTCCCCTTTCTTAAATGATCCCTCCCCTTCCTACATGACCCCTCCCTTCGCTTTATGAACCCTTTCTACATAACCCCTTCCTTCACCTTATCCCTCTATGACTCCTCCCCTCTCTATATGAACCCTCCCCTCCCTACATGACCCCTCCCCTCTCAACATGACCCTTTTCTCCCTCCTCTCTGCATCACCCATCACCTCCCTCCCAACATCAACCCTCCCTCTTCCCTACATCACCACTCCCTACATGACCCTCCTTTTTCTACATGACTTCTCCCCTCCCTCCATGACCCTTTCCCACTCTATATGAACCCTCCCTACATGACCCCTCCCTCCCTATATGAACTCTCCCTACGGCAGAAATGACATGTATGCCAGAGACGGGGTTCATTTGTATAGGGCTGGGGTGAGGGCACTCGCTAGCTCAGTGGAGGGTTAGGGATTTAAACTAGGAGTACTTAGAGGTTTGGGTTTTTGTGGGAAAACAATGAAATATGGTTCAGCATAAATTGGCAATGTGAATTATCAGAGTAGCGATGTTGTGAGTATTGGGGATACAAGTTGTAGGCAGAAGGAGGTAGAGTTACTGGGGAATATTGCAAATTCAGTGGCACCAGGTGATAAGAGCAGCATGGAGGAGCGGGGAGGAGCAGGAAGAGGAGAGAGAAGAGAGGGTTTCTCAATAAGTATTATACAAATAGTCGTAGTTCTAGGAATAGGATGGATGATTTGAAATTGGTTGCAAGTGGAGGTAACATCTACGCATTTTCCATTAACTGAGACGTAGTTTAATAAAGAATCGGGATGTGCCAGCCTAATAACACATTCAGGGTTTTAAGTTGTTCCACTTTATAGAAATAACTGGAAGGGAGGTGAGGCAGCACTGTATGTTCCAGAACACGTGAATTGCTACATGAAAACCGTTATAAAGACTGAAAGAAAACACACAGTCTGTCTGGATAGAAAGTTTTGGACGGGCAAGATAAATTGATTTTAGGGGTGATATACCGTCCTCCAAACTTGGATAGGGAAACTGTTAAGACTTCTAGGTGACTTTAACATTAGTCAAATTAATTGGAATGTCTTGACTGGGAATCTAGGGTCAAGTGTCTTCAAGGTAATTCAAGACTGTTTCTTAAAACAGTTTACGACAAAACCAATGAGGTGAAATAACTTGTTTAATTTAGTTCTGACAAAGAAGGAAACTTGTTAATGATATGAAGAGTATACATCAAGTTGGCACCATCGACCGAAAATCCATTACATTTAACACTGAATGGAGGAACGTAAGTAAATATAATTCAGTAATGTTCCCTGATTTTCGTTTAGCAGATTACAATGGACAGACTGGGGTAATGAAGAGAACTATCATATAACAATTTTCTAAACACTATACACATGAGTGTCTTCTTCCAAATCTTGTCAGTGTCACCATAGCATTTTTCACTATACAATGCTGCCCGAAGAACTTTGATTCCCGACAAAGACGAAATGATCCGAAATGGATGAAAGGAGAGACGAAAGAAATTTGCATGAGTATCAAAGGCTAAACGGGACTATGAAATTAAAGTTGTTAAAAATTCGGAAACTAATCCAGAAGATTTTTCCAGGTATATAGAATTAAGATTAAAGTTAGGCCCACTTAAAACTAACTCTGGACAGTTTACTGATAAGGAGAAAGAAATGTGCTCCATTTTTAACTATTATTTCTTATTGGTCCCCACCTATGAAGACACAAACAATATCCCAGTAACAAATTAATATAGAAAAATAAGTTATATAATATCAGATTCATTAGGGATATGAACTTTTTTCCAAGGGTTCTTAAAGAGTGCAAAACGAAACTTTGTGAACCATTAATTAATTTACATAAATGACCTTGATGAAGGAATTGCAAGTGACATGAGTAAATTTGCTGATGATACAAAAATAGGCCGTATAATTCATTCTGAGGAGGATACCAGTGAACTCCAGGAGGATTTGGATAAATTAATGTCTTGGTCTGAAAAGTGGCAGATGAAGTTCAATGTGGACAAGTGTAAGGTGCTAGTCGTTGGTAATGAAAATATCCCTCGAATTTATAAACTAGGTGAAGTTGAGCTTGATCATACAGAATGTGAAAAGACTTGGGAGTCATGGTAAGCAGAAATCTAAAGCCAAGACAACAGTGCCTAAGTGTGCGCAATAAGGCTAACAGATTACTAGGATTTATTTCAAGAAGTATAAGCAACAGAAGTCCAAAAGTTATTTTACAGCTCTATACATCACTAGTGAGACCTCATTTGGATTATGCAGCTCAGTTTTGGTCTCCTTACTACAGGATGGATATAGATTCATTGGAGAACATACAAAGAAGAATGACTAAAATGATTTACAGTATAAAATCTCCGTATGAAGATAGACTTAGAGCATTGAATCTCCACTCTCTGGAGAGACGTAGAATGAGGAGATATCATCGAGGTGTACAAGTGGATGATGGGCATAAACAAAGGAGATATTAATAAAATACTGAGGATATCGAACCAAGTAAGAACGAGAAATAACGGATTTAAATTGGATAAATTTAGATTTAGAAAGGACATAGGCAAGTACTGGTTTTCGAACAGAGTTGTAGATGCGTGGAACAATCTTCCGAGTAGGGTGATAGAGGCTAGGACCTTGGGTGGCTTTAAAAGAGATTGGACAAATATATGAGTGGGAGGGCTGGGTTTGATTAGTGTCTGAGTACAGGAGCAAATTCTTAGGTAGTTGGTTTTGATAAGGACCTGCCTTGTATGGGCCAGTAGGCCTTCTGCAGTGTTCCTCCATTCTTATGTTCTTATGTTCTTATTACCTAACCTTTTTAATATAACTCATCAAACAGGTGTAGTGTATGGGATGTGGGAGATGGCTAAGTTAATTCCTGTTTTTAAAGCAGGAGATAAATCATTACCGTCAAATTACCGCCTAATTAGCCTGACCTCACTTGTAGGAAAATTGCTAGAGTCAACTATATCTGATATTATAAGAAGTCATCTTGATAAGCATAATTTGATTTATGATACTCAGCATGTATTAACGAGAGACCGTTCCTGCCTGACTAATTTACTGACTCCCTTCAGTAAAGCTTTTCAGGCAGTTGGTCGTGATACTTAACACGATATTGTTTAGAAAAATAAACACATAAGCAGTATAATGTGATCCTTTATTGACAACGTTTCGCCCACACAGTGGGCTTTATCAAGTCACAAACAGATCTACCTGGGTGAAAGGTACGTGAGTATTTATAGGATGGAGTCAGGTGGAGAATGTTGGGTAGGTTGGAACTGATGAGGACCTGGACGGGACTGGCGGGTGCGTATGTAGTTATGTGGGATAACAATGAAGAAGTTTCTTGGCAAGGGGTTCACCTATGTTATAGAAGATGTTGTTTTGGTTGATGTTGTTGGATATACAGATAAGTGATGATTCCAGGATTCTGCGGTATTGAGTGTTGTCTTCTCTGGCGATAAGTCTTGCGTTTCTGTAGTTGATTAAATGGTTGTGTGAATTTCGGTGTTGAACTCAGGCATTCCTTGGGTCGTCCGATCTGCCTGCGTACTGCAGGGGTACAAGTCATTACCCCTGCAGAGGATTGAAGCTTGTCCTGTCTATTACTGGTAATGTCCTTGATGGTGGTAGATGTGGAGGTAGATACTTGGAATGAGGTATTGGAAAAGATGTTGGAAACGTGTTTGGCAATGGAATTGGTTTGGAGGACTATGTATCTCCTCTCGGCAGTGTCTTCTCTGGGTGTGTTGAAGATGTTTAATGCCCGTCGTCTACAGTCTCTAATGAAGTGACGAGGATAGTAAAGTTTAGAAAAAAACTTGTTCAATGAGGGAACATTCTTCTTCAAGGAACTCACTGCTGCAGATTCTGAGTGCGCGCAGGAAAAAACCTATAATTACACCACGTTTAGTTTTGGTGTCGTGGTGAGAGTAGAAGTGGAGAAGATCGTGTTGGAAAAATAAACACATAAGCAGTATAATGTGATCCTTTATTGACAACGTTTCGCCCACGCAGTGGGCTTTATCGAGTCACAGACAGATCTACCTGGAAAATGAGCAACATGGAGATATATATAGGGTACAGTCAGGTGGAGAATGCTGGGTCAGGTGGAGAAAGCTGCATGTGAGTCTTAAAAGTAGTGTGATAGTTGAAAACATAGTGTGACTTAAAGGACCTGCAGTGTACCATTCTTGAGTTCTAGGTGGGATAGCGTTGAAGAAGTTTCTTGGCAATAGGTTCAGCTATGTTGTAGAAGCCGTTGTTCTGGTTGAAGTTGTTGGATATACAGATGAGTGATGATTCTAGGATTCTTCGGTATTGCGTGTTGTCTTCTCTGGCGATGAGTCTTGCGTTTCTGTAGTTGATTAAATGGTTGTGTAAATTTCGGTGTTGAACACAGGCATTTCTTGAGTCGTCAGATCTGCCTGCGTACTGGTGTTCTGAAATGCGTGTTTGTAGGTCTCTGGATGTTTCGCCAACGTATAATTTGCTGCAGCCATTACAAGGGATTGTGTATACCCCTGCCGTGGATTGAAGCTTTTCCTGTCTGTTACTGGTAATGTCCTTAATGGTGGTGGATGTGGAGGTGGATACTCGGAATGAGGTCTTAGAAAAAATGTTGGAAACTTGTTTGGAAATGGAGTTGGTGGGAAGGACTATGTATCTCTTCTCAGCAGTGTCTTCTCTGGGTGTGTTGAAGATGTTTAAGATGTGTTGAAGATGTTTTATTTTTCCATTGTGTCGGTATTTTATACCATTTATTTCCATCGTGTCAAACACTGCAGTAGAAATGGATCCTTCACACAGAGAATACCTGGACCTTCTTCTAAAAGCTTACTCACTTCGCAATAGACACAATTTTCTTCGTGACTGTATCCAAGAAATGGTGTTACCAAGATCTACTCCTCCTCAAATTGCCAACATTAAACCTCCTTTCTCCGCAACTGCACGAACTTACCTTGAAGAGTGTGCAGATGACCTGAACAACGCTACAAAGGAAACTTTTCTCCAAGCCAGGACACTAGGCACGACACTCCGGGTAACATGAACAGACGCACCGCCGAAATTATTCGCAGCAAATTACCACAGCTAATGTTCAGCAAAATCAGACTTACTAGGAAACTCCAAACTCTCTGCGATAATTCTCAGTGGAAAAGTTTAGGGAAAACCTGAAATTATTCAAAATCTTTCAACTCGTCCACTGTCAACCACAGAAACTGAAGCCCTCAGCTTAGGTCTCAAATTTGCAACAGGAATCACGAAACCAAAACAAGACCTCAATTTCATCGCTAAAAACTACAGACACAATGACTCCGATTTCCAAAAAGGCTATCTTCAAGGCATCATCTCAGCAGCCATCTCAACACACAGTACCCCAGTCATACCTCGACGTTACATCATTGCACTTAAAACTTTAGCAGAAGACACGACCATCAGGGTTACCACCGCTGATAAAGGAGGTGGTGTCGTAATCTTGAATACTGACGATTACAGGAACAAAATGCTTAATCTACTTAATGACCCAGATACCTACAAACCTCTCACTACTAATCAAGTGGACAACCTCACCAAAACATTTCTTCACAAGACTCGCCGCATTCTGAGGGAATCAGAACTAGGAAAGAAACTTCTATACACCATTCCCAGCAACCCCAGACCTGCCAGAATGTACGGTCTGCCAAAAACTCACAAACCAGGTATCCCATTGAGGCCCATATCCTCGG